>JAVCKT010021490.1:0-23049 GCA_032273925.1 Rhynchotus rufescens
GTAGATGTTTAGCAGCAACAAGAGGGCAGCGGATGGACTTCCTAGATCAGCAGTATTGGGCAGCACATAACCACCCTTGTGTCATTTGGCACTGTGACTCCTCTGCTAGCAGGTCTTGCCCCATTTTGCCAGCAGTGTTTTCTGAAGCTTTGGAAGTGATCCTTGAGAAGTCATCCAATTACAGAGATGTGGAGACACAAACAAAACAAAGTAGCAAATGGTGAAATGCTAGGAAGTTAGTTTCCTTGGCCAAGATCTTGGATCAGGTGTCACATCAAGAAATAAAGGTCCATTCTGGTTTTTACAGTCTGCTGAAAGTTTTGCTCCTCTCAGAAATAGGAAAGGGTATCTGTATGCCCCCCAAAAGGTGAGGTGGAACCTCCGAATCACTCTTGGAAGTCCTTGAGCCAACACCCTCGTGTGACCTACTGAATTGCTGCATCTGTAGCCCCCCACAGAAGTGAAAGATAAGGGGGCGAAAGAAACGTCATGTATCTGTCTGGATCACCATGACTTTTAGACGCACAGATGATGTATAAGTTCTATCAAGTGATTTCATCTCTGGGATAAGATAGTAATACAGCCTGCATCTTATAGGAAACTCAGCTCCCAAGGTTTATCTGACACAAACTTTATGGAGTATTCCTGAGATTGCTGTAGTAAAAATTTATGCCCTAAAACCACGCTGTGTCTCTTGAGGTTCTCAGTGACATGTGTCTTCCTAGGGATCATATTTCAAATCATAGTTTACTGATGATTTGCATTCCAGCTATCAAGCTGCATGTTGATTGATTTTATTTTATGTTTGGTATATTTTGCAATATAAAATTCACATTTTTCAAGATGTTCTCATTTTTCTGTGGACATGGACTAACTTATTTAAATTTTTGAATGTCAGTGTTAGCTTTTAATGTGTCTGATTTCTCTAGCTTCTTAAAAAATCCCTATTGTGTAGTATAATATAAAGAAGTTATAAAAAGTATGATGTGTGAGCACTGTTATAAACCTTCTTAATGCAAAATAACCTTTTATAAAACTTTGGAGAGGCTTCAAAATGAACTACAAAGCATGCATAGTACTTAACTTTCATAACTTTTTAATACGATGCATTAGAAATGTTATAAACCATGTTAATTAAGTGATAATCTCTAAGGCTTTCTCTATATGAAGCAATAAATGGCTACTGGAATAGATTACTAGGCAAAGCAGAAAAGAATTTGTTTAATCAATCTTGGGAGCTGTTTATTACTAGTAGTCTATACAACAAAATGCATTCTCCTGGTTATGGAAAAAAAAAGAAAAAAGAAAAAAACTTAGCTGTGTGTAATGTCTAAGAAGCTGGATGTGTTGCCCCATCTCTGCTTTCACTAACGTGTGCTGGATGCTACAAGGTGCAGAGCTACCAACTGTGGGGAGCCAAGTTTTCCCTCATTATACTCACTGCTTTGTTGATACTAGTTCATTGCTTTTGATATTCCATTCAATTCTACAAAGCATGTTGTGCAAAACCACGAGAAGATGAGTCTTGCCCCAAATACTCTAATAATGCAAGCAAAGTGCAAAGACCAGGGGTGGGACATGCGATAAAGATGCAGACACTGTAATGCACACAATACAATTTTATATCTTTTTATTAAATTAATGTCTTCTCCTAACACCACTTATTTATTGTCTTGAAGGTAGGATGAAACGAGTGACTCATAGGGAATGTTAGATAACAACAGTTCTAGTGAGACCCTACACCTGGAGGAAGATTCTTAAATCTGTGGAGATAAGGACAAATAGAAGATTTAGGCAGATAAGACTGGCACTGTTAAAAGGTTGGATTTAGCCTTGTTTCTGTATAGAAAGCCTGTTCATGTAGTCTCAGCAAAACTGAGAGTTTGTCATATCAAAAATTCAAACCTGGTGAAAAATCTTGCTTCTAACAAAGATAGTTCATGAGTCAGTGAAAGCTTCCTTTGTACTGCAACAAATATACACAGTGCTTATTGCTGTCTGCTGGGTTGTGAGGCCAACAGAGGGCTATGGTCTTTTTCTAAAAATATCCTAATAGCTTTTTCTTTCTTTTTTTTTTTCTCCCCAGAATGTTTGTATGATAGAATAGCACAAGAAACTGTGGATGAAACTGAAATTGCACAGAGACTCTCCAAAGTCAACAAGTACATCTGTGAAAAAATCATGGATATCAATAAATCATGTAAAAATGAAGAAAGGAGGGAAAGTGCAAAGTACAATTTGCAATAAATTTTGGATTTTTCATAAAGTCTTAGTGTTTTACTTAAGCGTTGTTTTTTGATTTGCGTGCTGATTTTTGCTGATGGGAGAATCTGACTTTAAGGGTGACTCTCATTCTGTTTTTTTGTTTTGTGATAAGCCTTTCTATAGTGTAACCTGATTTTAAATGATATAAGATTGATTATAAGTCCACTCACAGTGAAAGAGAGTGGATTTTTCCAAGTTTTTTCCAATGCGTTGCAGTATGTTACCTGCAGTTTTGTATATAGGTTGTATTTCTGCAAACACCAACCCTTTTTACCTACGTCTTGTTTTACTGGAGTTAGTGGAACTGGGCTGTAGTAAACATCTGCTTAAAAAGATCTGTACAAAATCTACTTTGATATTGAAAAGGGTTTTATTGTATTTTACAAAGTGTCTTTCTGAACTGAAATTTTAATCATTTGTTTTTATAAAACTTTGTTTCAATCTCTTACAATATATTTGGTCAAAAACCCACAAACAGTGCTGCCTTTTCACTTATTATCTCGGATAACTTGATCGCCATTAGTGTCATACTTGAAACCAAAAAAAATCCCCACAAACCTAAAGCTGTAACTTGTAAGATCATGATAATTTTTATATAAGAAAAAAAAAAACTAAAAGATTTATTTTTGGGCACAAAAGCACCTTTCAGATTTTTGTTTCTGCTCCAAAGCTGTTTGGATTGGCTGTATGGTAGTTCTTGAAGCACTGCATTTTTAGTGTTGTTTGCATTTTCAAAACATATAAAGATTGCCATTGTATGCAAATTATGTGTAATATACAACTTAATACCAATTCCTCTGAATCCATGGGTTAACAATGAGTGTTTTTAGCACAAATATAGCATAGAAGAACATCATTTTCTCTGTTGAGTTTAGACTTTTGGTTTGTGTGATGCAGAGACATATGGAATAATTAGTTTTGGGTCTGATTTACACCTTTTTCTAATGGCATGAAAATAACCTTATGCCTTGTTTTGTGAAGGGTTTTGAGAATAAGGCTTGAGAAGAGAACTTGGGACCGATGAATTAAAAGAAAAAGAATAATATCTTGTCAATCTCGAAGATTTGTTATATTGATAATCTCAGTTAAACTTCCATTTATTTTACATGCATGAGTGTGGTTATCTGCGTTTTGAATCATCTCTTCTAGAGTATCAGTATTTATTCCATTTCTGCTGCTGAAATCCTGCTTCCTATACTTGGAGAAATTTAAAATTTCTTATCGTCCTTTACCATTGGTGTACTCAAATGTTAAGGTTATTATAAATGTCCTCTATGATGATTTGAAAGGAGCGATGCGAGGATCCTTTGAAGGGCTGC
The DNA here is from genome assembly GCA_032273925.1 of Rhynchotus rufescens. Taxonomy (NCBI): domain Eukaryota; kingdom Metazoa; phylum Chordata; class Aves; order Tinamiformes; family Tinamidae; genus Rhynchotus; species Rhynchotus rufescens. The sequence continues at coordinate 3,585 of JAVCKT010021490.1, forward strand.
AATGGAAGGGAGAGAAGTGCTTACTTTCATACCTGTTTCGGGATGAATAGGGGTAAAGGAAAGAGCTTGTTTTCTCTTCCCATAGTGCCATATGTGCTGAAATGATGTCCTAATCCAGAACACTAATATTTGTTCAATTCTTTCCAAGGTGCAACTTCTTGACTGACTTAAGCCAAAGTACATAATCCTACCAGGAGAGTTTGTCCCACTTTCTCTGCCCATAGCCCCACGTCCCTTCCCTTAAACTGCCTCTTTGGATTATGCAGATTTGTCATATGCCACAGATTTTCACGTTCATTTCATAAAGGTTGGTGGCAGTAGAAGAGAGATGGCGAAAATTCAGTAGTCTGGAACAGGAAGAGAAGTGTCTTTGCAAAGGCTTACACTTATTCTGAAACTGCACTTTTGGCTGCCTGGCTTGCCCCTTTCTATTTCAAACTGTTCTTAGGTACTGGTTAGTGAAGCACATAAATGTTTATGCTCCCTAATTTTGGATGCCAAATAGTAAATTAGTGGTTTTAATGTTGCTGTGTGTATCCCTTTATTAATTAAAGAACAAAATAAGGATAACGTTGAAGAAACATTTAAAAGAGCAAATCTCATATTTCAGGCAAAGACTTGTGAACGTGCAATGGTTTTTAAAGCAAAATTAGGAAAAATATCCATTTTTTCTCAGTCTTTTATGGTTTTAGTGCTAACATGTTTTTACTGTAGCAGATTCTTTAATGAGAAAATAGCACTGCACTTCTAATAAAATGAGTATAGCATAAGCCTATTTGAGATAGCACTTTATGATACCTGAAAAGGGCAGATTAGAATTTAATTAGTTAGGACTGTAACTTGTATCCCGCAATATTGGAGATTCCTGATACTTCTGCAAAACCAGCAAGATCTTTTTAGGGTTTCTTTTTGACAGGTTTGTCCCGTCAAATGTAAATGCTGCACATTGCAGTAGGATTTTATTTTTTTTCTTCGGGAGAAGGTATCTCTGAAATCTTTATTCAGGTTTTCTTGGGAGTTTCTGTCACTCCAGCACCAGCAGACAGCCCTTTAAGCAGAGTTTCAGTGGAGTATCTGGGTAGCACACAAGGATTGACTTTACGGTTTTGCCCACACTGTAGCTGTAAGGCAAGGAGTAGGGGCTGTAATGGATAGCAGTTGTATACAAATAACATTTTTGTATTTAAAATTTGTCATTGCTTTTCTTTCTCTTTTCCTTCTCTGCGAATCTTGTGTAAAAGCTGCAAATCTTTCCCAGCCTTTTTGCTTCAAATAGGCAAATAGGCCACAGTTGTCATATTTTCCAGTATTATCCAAGGAAAAAATACACACTTCAATAGAGTATGCTTTTCTGAGTTGAAATACTGATTGCCAAATTTACTGTGAATTTCATTTCATTATTTGATATTGCCTTTATGGCCAATGCTGTTCTTGCTGGTACATTAATTCTTCTGTAATTGCACCTGTCTGTGCATAGTTCTGGTTTGCTCATAGTGCACCTCCCATAAATCTGCCAGAGGAAACTTTATGCAAAACTAATGCCTACTAACTTTGTGCTAGTGTAGTTTAGCTTTATCATATCTGTCCATCACATGAAACAGTACAGAATTTCGACATGAAGTGAAATAAGTTTTATTACACCCTGTATCAGGTTCATCATTTGCGCTGTGCTATTATTTCATTGGGTAAAATGGGATTTAGATGTATCAGAGAAAAAGAGATAGAAGAGTAACTGATTTTGTTTTGTCCAGAAAGATCAGGGCATGCTGTTCACCCTTTTTGCTTGAAGAAAGAAGAAGGTATTAGTGTATATGAATACTCTGAGTCCTTTGTTGCCACACATTGCCACTGTAATTTGTAATATTCATGACTTGATCTGTATTAAAGTGCCTCTGGCACACTTGCAAGGAAGCGAGATTAGAGTTAACAAAGAGATCCTTATTTTCCATTAATGATTTTATAAGGGAAATGAGCTATTATATTAAAGAAAGAATCAGAACAGAGGTTTTAATACCGCAGTCGAGATGCCTAGCAACTCAATTAAAAAGAAAGCTCATATTTCCTTTTTCTTAAGGAGAGGAAAAAAAATAGTCAGATTGGACCATAACAGAACAAGTCTAGATTTAAAGATGCTTTAAAGAGATGGAAGTTAGTTTGTTTTTTTGTTTTTTGTTAATACAGACTCCAATTCTTATTTAGGTAGTCACGTCCAAGTTGAACTATCAGTTGAAGAAATTTATGAGGTTGTATTTACGTAGCTTTTGAGCATGGCTGTCAAAAGAAGGTACAGTCACCCCGCAGGAGAGAACTTCCTTGCACTGTACCTTTGATGTTATATCTGATGGATTACTACACGGCTGCTTTGTTGTCTTAAGTGTAGATTCTCATCCTATTTTTATTTTAAGTTTTAAATGTCAATAAGTTGAACTTTTTTTCATATTAGGTGAAATTGTAAAGCTAATTCAACTTCATGCCAGAAATGGTAGGCTTTTAAAAAGTCAAGGTAAGTGTAGTTTGTTGTTGAAATGATACTGTCCTGGCACAAACCTCAAAGGAGTGAGAATGTTCTGAACTAATACAGCCCTGGCAGCTGCAGCCTTAGTGTGTATTAGCTCCATTTGTAACTCTTGAGAAAACAAAGCTTGGACAGTTGCTCAAAGAGAAAGCAAAGTTCTTTCATATGAACTTATATTAAGGATTATTTCAATATTCCATCTTCTGATGTGAAAATGGCCACTTTTCAGACATCTGTAAAAATGAAATTTGTGCTTCTTCAGAGTGAGACAGTAGTTTCCAAAACGTATTCTTGAAAATATTTGTCATTCTATGCATGCCTTTAGTCTGGGATTGATGAAGTCATAACATTAATCGTTTAGGCTTTATTGGTGTCATTTTTTTCATCATAACACTGTGGAATTGTGAAGTGATTCATACTACATTGAGGCAATAAAAATGTTATGAAATGCAATTATTGCATGTTTCATGCTCAGTAGCTAATTTTTAATTTCACCATCTTGGACACTTTTTCATCCCCCCAGGCTTCCTGAATAAGAATAGAGCATCATTTGGACTTGGAAAACAGGAACGATGATTCGAAAAGGAATTAATTTGCTTGGCTGTTCATTTGCTTTATTTTTGCAATTATTTGCAATTATTTCTGCTGTTTCTATTTGAACAAGAATTTTCATTCTGTGCATTAGATTTTCACTTGTTGAGTCTTCGGTCAAGTCACTACAGCGTCAGTGGTTATTGTAAAGATAAAAATACTACACCTGTGAAATTAGATAAAGTTCTGTTACGGCTGAGTCAGAGCAGAGGTGAAAGCAGGTCTGGGGGGAAAGGAAGAAGCAGCTGAGCATGAGGAATTTTTGTTTTTTTACTGCCTTATGGCTTTCCTACTAGGGAAATGGCTTCCTCCACCAGTTGCAGAATAACATTATGTTCCATGTTGGTACCAGCTGTTTATTGGAAGTTCTAGACCCTTACAAGCATGGTTTTTTTTTTAATAGATCAGGCTATCTACTTTTCATATTAAATTTTAGTCTTCGGTGTTTTGAAATTACTGAGTCAATGAAAAATTACAGAAAACCCAAGGGAGAGGTCTCAGCTTTCATTGTAGCATAATAAGTGCTTCAAGTCCAGTGAAACCTGGGAAATTATGCTTGTTGGTGACTGTGCATCTTTTATACTGAGCACGGACTTTCACTCTTTTAAAGAAAGATTTAGCTTTTGTGGGATAGACTGATTATCAGCAGAGGTGACAAAATGACAAATGAATGAAAAGGTTTACATGGGAGAGTTTCACATTATTTCTTTGGTAATCAAATATATCTTTTAAAGTCTTCCCAAATGTTCATGGCAATCCTGCAGAATTGCAGTTTAGATAAAGGGAATTGTATTATTTTCAGAGGGTTTTTTTCCCCATTTTTTCTTATGTTAACAGAATAGACATGGAATGAGGGACATCTTTCTAAATGATGTTTATGCTTGAACATAGCTGGAGCTGGAGAGGACAGAGAACCTGTATCCAAGTCACTGTTCTTTGTTTTTGAAATGTCTTAGATTCTGAAGTACCCCAAAAGACTCCTGAAAATGTAATTTTACATTTTTTCTCCATTGTTTTTTTTAAGCTGTCTTGATAACAGTTTGTCTTAATTATTTATATACTTTTGGCAACTGCAAGTAAACATTCATCTTTCCAAGATCAGTGTACCCCGTGCAAGGAACCATCCTTGTTTGATAAGATAGCACGTAGTGGGACGCCTTTTCTCCAAGTGAAATCCTCTAAAGGTAACTCCACCAGCAAAGTTTGTTGCCACCATGGTGAATATGTGTAGCTTTTGCTTGATGATATTTCTAAATTTAAAAGGATACTGGGATCAGTGAGTAGCAGCAAAATGAGGAGTAGGGTTGGATGCCTGATGGTATGGGATGTCTGGGAATACGTTGTGGAGGAGTCACGTAGGCCTTTTTACCTTCCCACGGAGAACTAATTTGTGCAATTTAGATTAAGTCAGTAGCCAAATAACAAAATCTCAAGCAGGTTGACTGGCATTTAAGGTTTCAATCAGCGAGAAGTTTTATTAATTAAAAAAGTCCAATCACTCTTACGTGCCAAGAATTTAACCTTTAACAAGTAGAATAATCAGCATTTTCTTTGGTAGTCAGGAACTCTATCTAATGCAGATATGTAACTGTATGTTATTAGATATAATTTACCATTATTCTGACAGTTCATGTAAATCTGTTCCATGTAAATCCACAAATTGATGATTTTTCCTGTGTTAGCAGGCTTCTATTTTCCTGGTCTTCCTTTTTTCATTTCTCCTTTATGCAAGTAGGAGACAATCTTCTGTGCTTGCCATGAAGGTGAGGAGACAGAAGCGTTTCACAATTGATGCCTGGCAATTCGATAGCAGGGTTCCAAAGTAAATTCCTGCTTGTTATTCTTGGAGACAAGTGACATAGTATTAGAGTGTTTCTTAGAAGATCTGGTTGCATTGCAGTCACCATAAAGCTCTCTTTGCATTTCAGGAGCTTCATGTAGCAGTGTTTTCTTTCTTACAGCACCAAAGCATAGACTGGGGTAAAGATTACTGATACATGGAGATTTCCAAGTATTAAAACTGAATTTCATCTAATTAGATCATTCAGTAATATCTTTTAAAAGCTTTCATTCCTCAAAACAGGGGATGCTGTACTATTTCACTGCACTATTTCACAGACTTAATGACCTAGGAATATCCCATCGAATTGCAATGTCTAAGCTTGACCTGTCATTTCCTTAAGATTTCTGAATGAGCAATGGAAAGTAAGAGTCACTTTGACAGATTAAACCAACATATGACTTAAATTGCCTGCTAGGATTTCCATTTACAGTAGGAAAATCTGTTGAAAGAGTGAACTATCTCAATATTTTGTTATCTGCATATAGTTTTAGGGAAATACATTCTTAGCCATCTGAGTTACACATCTGAATACAGATGGAGAGACTGCAGGCTGTCTCTTTCTGCTCGTAGGTCATTAGATGCAGTGGTGATGTCCCCACAGAACCCACTGGAGAACCTCAGTTGCCGCTTTGATGACAAGTTCCTGGACTACCACATGCTTTTAAGAAGGTCAAATAGTGACCTTCTTAAAGTGCCTTTTTTGAGAAGGCATCACCAGTGTTAAAGCCATCATTTTCTCCAGCGGTTTGTTCCTGGTGGACAATTACTCTTACTGATCAGCTTGTGCTGTTTTCTAATGAGATTTTTTTTTTCCTAAATTCATTTCCACTTACTAGTTCCTTATTGGAACTTATTGGATTGGTCTATCTTAAAATATTCTCTTGACTCAGTGTTGCTTCAATGCTGTAACTGAGTCATCTCAAGAACTTCTTTGCAATAGACTGAGTTTCTTTAGTCTTCCACTGCTACATGTTTTCTAGATATCAGTTCATTTTTATAACACTTTCCCTTTATGTCTATGCAAATTCACTTCAGTTTTATGGAAATGCTTTCTGTAAATGAGTTCTTGATATTCTCTTAAATACTGTATTTGGTTTAATTAACATGATACAATCTCATGTTTTAGGACGCATGACATTTTGTATTAGGATGTCATATATGATAGTTATAATCTCATTTTGTGGTGCAAACTTAATTTGACTCTGTAGAACAAACTGATATTTAATTGTTTCTTACCCAATTGATGTTACAGCATAATTCCCGTTTTACTATATAATTAACTGTCATGGAAATATTGGTCTTGGAATGGGTATTTATATCTAATATGCTTTCTTTTTGACTAAGTACTGTACATGTGCCAGCAATGAGACAGAGCATGTTCTTCCTTTTTACCTTTATGTTTATTCCTGTGTTCATAAGAGCACATTCTGGTAAGGCAGCCAAATGGTTACAGGCTGAAAGAGCCACAGGTGAGCAGTGTGTTGCAGAAAGGAAGTTCTCCTTTGAGGTGGCTTAGTGAAAGTTGTTGCTTACCAGAGTTCTGAAGGTCAGAACAGATTTATATATGTAAAGAGAAATCATATCAAGGAGAGGGCTCTTCCAGGTGAGAGGAAAGGGGCCTTGTGCCCTGCCACATCACTCGCTCTTCCTCAGGTAGAGCACACGCATGTTGTCCCAGCAGGGGCAGTAGTTTTGACTCCTAATTTGGGTATCTTTCTGCAGCTTAATGTGGAACTTGGATGTTTCCAGGATGTTAGTGTATTATCTGCCACTGCACTCCCAGCTTGCAGCTCTTAAGACTCCTCTTGTCTGCTTAATATTGAAACGTTATGGTTTTCAAGTTAGCGTAACCCGTGGGACGTTTAGTCTTCACTTGGGGGCGTTTTCAGTGATCTGTATAGCAGACTACAGAGCCTGGTAAGCGCGTTTGCAGATGTGCCCTAGCTCGTATTGGGAGGGACATCCTTCAGCTGATTACTTCTTCGGGGCAATTTCTTCTCCTTCAAAAAGTGACATACTGCCATTGTGTCCTGAGCAGCTGTGATCTGTTTACCTGCTGCTCCCTAATCCTTCATGGAGGAATGCTAAAGAGATCCCATCTGTTTTGGAAATTAAGGGTCAGGTTTTTGTTGGCTGATGTATTTTTTTCCTGTAGCATTGAATATTCTGCTGTCTTAGCAGATGCGTCTTCAGGCAGTTCTGCAGAAGTGTGAGTGTCTTTGGCTGTTAGCTAAGCAGAATAGCTGGGATAGTTGTTAGCAGAGGATTATCTTGTTGGCCAGTATTGCTGCTCGTCTGTGTATTCAGATTACCTGTTTGTGCTCTTAGGGACCCCAAAGGAATTTCTGTGAGAATCTGGTTTAGTGAGAAGTATGATAAAAGGAATTCTTGTTTGTTATCTCATTTTTTTTTTCTCTATATTAAGTACTCCAGCACCATTTCAGTAACCAGTGACCTCTTTTAAGAGGTTTTCTAGTGATTGATTGCATTCTACAAGCTGTATAAGCAGTCATCCCTTCCTGTGGGAGACTGCAGCTTCTTGTCACTGTTCAGGTCCCTTCTCCCTGCCTGTGGTGACGCTCAGCTGCATCACCAATTTAATTGCCTCCAGGTTCCTGCAGGACTCCGTGTCACCTCTGCCATGACCCACATCCTTGCAAAACCATGAATCCCTTGGCACTGGTTAGCGAAGTCTGAGCTAAGGACAGAAAGTCCTGCTGTTGTTAATCCCTGGCTGCCTCTTGTGCTCTGAGCTGTGTCTGAGCTCTTCTTCTGTCCTTAAATTTGTCTGGAGTCATTTTACCTGTAGGAGGTTCCAAATTAATTTTCTATATTAAAAATGATGATAGAAAATGTGACCACCGTGTCAATTATGAGCAGTGTTATGGATGCTGGGTGTATCATTAAACTGAACTCTAGACGGTGCTGTATTTGTTTTTAAAGCACGAGTAACTTAGCAAGTCAGAAATCTATAGATCATAGTATATTTTTTTTCTTCCTTGGTAAAAGAAATAAAGAGTGACAGAAAGATTCCAGCAGAGGACTGCACTGCCTGTAGTACGTTGCTGCAAGTCAAAGCAAAGATAGGTGTATTACTGTAACAGGTAATTCAGTTTAATGTGGAAGACTTAGACTACTGGAGGAATAAGATTGTGGCATTTAGGGTGTGTTAATGAAAACATTTCAGTCTGCTATGGAAAAGGAACTTTATACATAAAAGTAGAAGATCAGCCTCTTCATTCCAGCCCTGGGAAGTGTAACACTCCTTGCCAAGAGCATCTGTTCCATCATGACTTCCTACAGTGAAATTGTTTGACTTCGCTAAAATAGGTTATCTCAAGACTTGGAAAGCTGTTAAATGCCAGGCTTTTGTTGTTAAATTTGGAGCCAACAGTTCTATAGCGCTGCAGGTGTGTGGACCTGCTGCTGGGCTTTGTCACACAGGACTAGAACCACTAGACCCCGTGTCAAAGGTGCCGTGTTACATAGGGAACATCAGTTCCCATTTTGCTCTTCCAGCACTCATTGCAAGGTAATTCCAGAACAGTGCCCTTCAAGTATAGCTTAATTTTTTTCTCTTCTTTTTTCTAGTCCGAATTTACTCATAATGAATATATCCCTATTTGTTCTTGAACAAATGTTGCTGCCTAGTTTTAGAAGCTGATTTCCGTCTTTTAAGAGATCAGTGAGCCTACAGAGACTGCCCTCTTCCTTGGCGCTCCTGAACTTGTATTTTAAACTGTCGTACTTTATCCCATTCCCATTATGCTTTCCGTAGGAGTCATTTTGAAGGATCTTTTCTTCCCGTCTGATGTTTCTCTGCCACTTCACAGTAATTAATGGTACTGTCAGTACACATCTGTAGAACAGTCCTTTCTTTGTGCCAGAGGTGTGTGCTTAACCAGGGGCTGTGTAAAACTACCTTTGCTTTTATGTAGATTTCTATCTCACTGTTTTAAAACTGTTTGTAAACATTTAACGAAGCCTCAGATCATCCTAACGGAGAGGATTGTTTTCCTAGTAGTAAATACCGATAATGCTCAGAATCAAGGAGCTGGTAACTTGTTCAGCCCCATGTGCTAAAACAGCAGTGGGCACTGAAGACGTAATTCCGCGTCCTGCTCTTTAAAAGTCAAATAACAACTTTGTACCTTGTCTTTTCTTCAGCAGACTGTCCAAAGGTTTTTAGAAAATGTGGTATGTGTTAATGCAAACTTAAGGCCAAGCTCTGGAAAGGCATCTGGAAGATTAATTTAATAGGAACTGAGTTTTCAAAGCTCTTGGCAGTTTGAAAACTGACACCTAGATATTTAGCCACTGATGTTTTGGTGGGTCTGCTTTCCTGGGTTACCATATGAGTGCTTTTCCTGGGTTCTGTTATAATATCAGATGGAGATTCATTAGCTTAGCAGCAACATGAACTGCTAGTCCGTGTGGGCATATTGGTCTGTATTTGCCTTTTGAGTAGCAGTTATCTTGAGGACTTTGGCAAGATTCATCTGAAACTTTCCAACTCTCCATCTGCATGTGTAATATCTCTGAAAAAACAAATTTATTTTCCCCTGGTGCCCCCATTTCTGTTTTGTCACTGTTATGTTTATTGTGCAGATTAATCTTCAATGATGGAGAGTTCATGAGCATAAGTAATAATGCAATGTGGAATCTCCTAAGTAACAAATAACTAAGTTATAGAGAGAGCATTCACCAAGTGAGTCCAGGCTTAGCATCGGGCTTGTGGTTTGGATTAGTATTTTTAACTGTGTTACCTCTGCACTGCCCTTCCTTTGTTCCTTCGTTCATTCGTTCCATTCTTCCATCCTTCCTTCCATCCTCCCTCCCATCCTTTCTCTAGAACCCCTATTATAACTTATTCCCTTGGAAGCTTGCACTTCAATATATGCTTGCAGCTTTACCTGCCTGTCCTCCCAAGCCAAGCTCCTGCACAGGCAGGATCTCACATGGAAATTTCTAACTTTTTTATTTTTGAACAACACCAGCTTGTGTTAATTCACTCTTTTTGTTTTGTTTTCGATGCAGGATATCCCCAGTGGGGTAGAAAGGCTGAGTGTAATGTTTATCCCCAGCCAGGATAATCTTTGACGAAGGCTCAGGTTTCCAATTAAGTTGCTGCCGCTTAACAAATTACTGCTTTGTTTACTGCTCGTGTGTGAGAGCTTTTGATTTGTGGCAAGCACAAGCTGAGACCTGTTCACTGCAAGCCAAGATAAGTCAAGTTCCTCCATGGCTCTGCTTTGAAAGCAGATGTGTGGACAGTGGCTCCTGAGCGCAGCCTTAAGGGAAGGGGATGCGGGAGACAGGAGTGGGATGTGATAGTGGGGCCTCAGGAGAGAGGGAAGAGCTTGGGAATGCCCCAGTTCCCACTACTTCATCTGAGGCCAGAATGACTCCAGATTAGTTTTGTTCTTGATAACCTCCTATTTTACCCTGTCAAGGTAAATGGTGATGGTTTGCAAGGATGTAATAATTTGCAAGTGAAATGGCTGTTCTCACCTTCATCTGGGGGTTTTTGTTTGCTTGGTTAAGTCTCGGGACCCGTGTCACCACAGAATTTGTCTCCAGCTGTTTATTTCCATGAGCAGAGAGCTGCTCCCTCCCCGTGGCATGGGATGCCTTTTTGCTCGAGGTTTCCCCACAGCTGTGTCTGTTGATGCAGTGAGGAGATCTGCCCCATTGTAGGGAGCCTTTTCTTCTAGGTTCTGGGGAAACACAAACCTTAAAAACAAACGAATATAAACTCTCTGCTTTTTTGTGTTAGCCTGGAAGCTATGGAAAAGTATGTAGAAAGATTTGTTTGGTTATTTATTTATTATTTATTTATCTGGATCAGATTCCATACATAACATACTCCTAAAGCTGAAGATCCTGTTGCATTCCCTTGACCTCCTTCATGCTCTCTACAATTCAACCACAGCCCCGAAGTTGGCCTGAAGCGTGGGATTTAGTGCAGAGCTAACCGTATGCCTATTAAAGTCAATGGGAATCTTTCCAATGGGTAAGAGACCGAGTGTTCGGGGAAGGAATCTGCCTTCCTAAGGGCTGCACTAATGTACTGCTAAAGCTTCAGAGCAGATAGAGCAGCGGCCTGAAGGGGAAGTTTCTTTTGTGAGATTTCCTAGTATGGTGTGTTTACATTGTTGTGCATTGTAAGGAGGATTTCTTACGCACAGCTTTTAATCAGCGATGTAGAATGTAAACGCTGTTTTGACATCAGTCATGCTAACGACACGTTTGTACACAGAATAACAGCCACTGCTTAAATAACCTTGGGAATGGGAAATGCACACTGACAGAAAAATATACTTAAGCAGTCTCAAGTCTGTGCTGTAACAAGTAAACCAGCCATTTTATTCCATTGAGCTCTGTGCTTTAAATGCCTTAAAGAAGAAACAAACCCTGAAGTGAATTACAGTAATGGGAAATAAATTGTGTACGTATCTGAAAATATTCTATACAATAATCATTCCATCTCTTTTAGTTTGATTTCAGCAAATGTGAATCCAGATGACATTTGAAACGCAAGCTTTCATGGTAAGGTACAATTCAGAATGTAATCTTTTGCAGGTGGTTGTTATTCATTTATTATTTGTATTTCCATATTGCTTAGCAACCCCAGTCCTGGACCAGGACCTCACTGCTGTAAGTGCTCTGCTAACACTTGGAAAGTGATGGAAAGGACGGTCCCTGCCTCAGAGAGTGCCTTATTTTGTACTGAAGCCAAAAGTAAACTAATGATTTCTCATTGTGCCCTCTCTGAATGGGGAAAAAAAAAATGAAGGCAGCTGATATGTAGTTACATGATGATTATCAGTGCATCTCTTGCAGTAACTGAATCAATGCAAATATCTGGGTGCCTCTCAAGCAAGCAGGCTCAGATCTATGCAGTTTTTCAGATTTCATTTCCTGGTGGCTGGGTGGGGAATAGGGAGTGCAGTGCAGGTTGCTCCCTCTCCGCATTCCCGTTCACTGGCACAGTAGCTCATGCAAGCAAATAGCCGCTCGCGCGTTGCGTGGCCTTGCAATTGAACACCCCCAGCCTGCCCTGCATTGCCGAGTGCTTGCTAATAACCTCTGCGTAAGTGGCACAGAATGTGTATCCCTCAGACAGCTGATACAGGCTACGTACATTTACTTGAGGTGTTGTGTAAGTCAACACTTTCTAGTCGGTATCCAAACCTCATTTAACCTCTTAAGCAAAATGTCCTGATTTTATGGGGAAACAGAGTGTAGAAAGAGATAATACCAATGTTTGATAGATGAAATTTTGGAAAAAAAAATAGACAAACTTTTGGTTTAAAAGACCTTTCATCCATGAAATCCAAGCTAAATGCAACTTAGACGCAATGGCACTTGAGAACAAGGGGCTCCTTAGCTGCAGTGGAGCAGAGGGGAGAGACTTAACGTTGGCAGCTTGTACTTGTCGGTCCCGGCTGGTCTCCAGGAGCTTGGATTTGTGCCCGAGTGCCTTTGCTTCAGACCCTCGGCCACATCCCAGGAGCTTCAGGCAGCTCGTTTCCATCGCCTTGGTGCAAACGCAGATGGATGCAGGAGTCTTTGGGTTTTGAGTCTTTGGGTTTGTAGGGAGAGCTGGTTTCATGAGTAGCCGCAATTCTAGCCAGGCTGGGAGTCAAATAATTCCTACAGCTCTGGAGGGAGCTTTAAAGCCTTTAGATAGGAAAGATGCAAGTGTCCTTAAGCTGCGAGAGGGCTTGGACACTAAAGCATGAAGAGCTGAAGGCTGGACACTTAAAATGCACTGAAGGGCCCTCTGCAACATTGCTGTTTCCATTGCTATATGACATGTTTGATTCAGAATCAGCTGGGCTGTGGATGCCACGCAGGTCCGGACTGTGGCCAAGTGTCACTGGGCAACTCAGAGTGACTGTGTTTTGCATATGGTGGCTTATTTTAATAGCAGGCTCTTAGCAAAGAGGTCATCCAACAGAACCGTGTAAAATGTCATTGTATCAGGCGGTCAAAAACTACTTAATGTTAAGCCTGGATTACAGCCAGAGCTACAGCTGCTTTGCTAAGGCTGGCAGTTGAAAGAGGATACACGCAGTTTAAAGGTCAGGCTCCAGGGAGAGAGAGGGCTGTCAACGAGCCCCAGGTCAAGCAGCTTTGGCTGCAGCAGATGACTTGGAAGAGGGTGGCCCATGGACCATGGGCAGGTGTTCAAGATGCACTTGGGTGGCTCAAGCCACTTGGGTGGCTTTTCTCATTGAAACCAATGAGAAAAGGTTTCTTGTGAGGTAACTAGGTTTTTAACTCCCGGTCTTGTCAGGGCTGCGTGGTCTGGTGCTACCATCACCTAAAACACGGGATCTGCTCAACTATGTGTATGTGCTTAACTGGCAGCTATTGGTTTTGGCTGCACTTGGTAACAGAAGGAAGAGATACTAAAGAAAAAGTAGGACTGCTGGTAGCTTATCAGTGTGTAAAGGACCAACCATGACCTTGGTCCTGATGAAACTCTCTTATACTGATAAGGAATAGATTAAAAAACAAACAAACAAACAAAAAACACCTCTTCTTTGAGGTAGCTAATTCTCCTCTTTGAGCAAATAGAGGTTGAGGACTGACTCATTCAAAATGCTCTTTCGCAGTAAAAGGCAGTAAAAGGCTCGTACTTCAGTGCTCATACAGCTCAGGGGAATAAAGAACACCATGAGTTTCCATTGTTAGAGCAGCTGTGACTGCAGTGTCATTAAATGCAGGTACCATTGCTGAATAAGGATGGCAACCAATACAGAATTTACCTCTGTTCAGGAATATTTAAGATTAAAAGACATATATGATTAAAAAAAAAAAATCAATCTATTAACATCCCCAAAATCATAAGCTTATATATTTCAATTCACAAATTGTGATTATTTACTCACTAATCTGCAACAGCCATTTTGTACAGATGACCATTTTTAAATTTCTAAGTAGTTTCCTATTAACAGATGAAATACTGATCTGCAAGTGTCAAATATTTTGAGTCTGATTACTTCTAGTTCCAATTTTCTCAGTCTTGAACCTCCTTTCTCTTTTTGTGCAATATAAATCATGGGTGTCTGCGGGAGCATGTTTCATCATGTACTTCCTCTTCTAGCATTTGTACAAGTTGAGAAAAATTATTCTGCTCTTCTCATTTGATGATTGAACAACATCAAGTTCCACATCCAGCTCAGCTGTGAATTTAGGCAAACAAGACTTGTATGCCTTTTCCTCCAACTGAAGAAATTCTTACTGTAAACTTCCTGTAAAGTAAGGGTTTTTTTGGGTTTTTTTTTTTGTTTTGTTTTGTTTTGGTGCTTCTGTGCTTCTAGTTCACAAAACCCTCTCAGAGAAGAAGCCGTTGTCTTCCCCACAGCAGGTCTTTGGAAATAGAGAAGCTGCATGGCAGAGGTTCCTCAAACACAATTAACTTATTCAATTCATCTTAAAAAATGCTTGCCCCTGCTTGCAGCCTCCAGTACCTTTCCATCCCCCTTATGCCTTTTACTTCAAAGCTCACCCAAAGCGTCCCCTTCATTTGGAGGTCCTTCTGTCTGTTTGCATCCTAAGTCTCCTCAGGTACTTACACGTGTTGATCACATCTCTCAGTGTTCTCTTCTCCAGGCTAGACAGGCCCGACTCCCTCAGTCTCTCCTCGTATGATAGATGCTCCAGTCCCTTCATCATCTTTGTCACTCTATGCTCAACCCTCTCGAGAAGCTCCACGTTCCTCTCATACTGGGGAGCCCAGAACTGCCCCCAATACTCCAGGTGTGGCCTCACCAGAGCTGAGTAGAGGGGCAGGATCAACTCCCTTGACCTATTGGCAACATCCTCCCAGTGCAGCCAGGATCCCATTGCCCTTCTTGGCCACGAGGGCATTGCAGGCCCATGGTTAACTTGGTGTCAACCAGGACTCCCAGGTCCCTCTCCGTGGAGCTGCTCTCCAGCAGGTCAACCCCTAATCTGTACTGATGTCTGGGGTTATTCCCACCCAAGTGCATTTTTACATTTACTTTTTCCTTTTCCAGCAAGCATCCATTCTGTCCAATGCTTTCTGCTGTTAAGTTGTTATATTAGTAACCCCATATTAATAAAATGTCATATTAGTAAATCTTTGATTATGGTGATTTGCAGAAGATTCTGTTTTCCTGCAGCTCTAGAAATGCAGCTCGCTCCCAACAGAGCTCTAGGTTGCTGCACGTTAGTCTGATGTGGGGCTGAGGGGCTCCCATGTGCAGCTGGCATTGACTTTTACTGGTACCACACTGCCTCTCATTTTGTTTTTCCGAGGCATATATTTTGAGATATGTTATCTATCTTGCATGTTATTGTGAGAATGTCTACCTGTATATCAGCTGGGAAACATGAGGCTCCATAAAAATACCAAACTGTTTTATTTTTAATGCTCCCTCTCAATAGCCTAAGGTGTTATTTCTCTTATAAGCAAGGGGATTTTTCAATATGACTTTATCTCAGCATTGTCCCTTTAAACAAGGCCTTTTGAATTCTGTGATAACTCAGATGGGTGTTCGTGTGATAAATATTCTATAGATGGAAGGACAGTACTGCAATGGATTTGTCCTGGTTTGCTCAAAATATAAACAGTAAAAAACTTTTGCCTTTCCTTCTCTGTGTAGCCTTTTGATATTAGTAGCTGACAGATTTCCACTTCTTAGCATTTGTTATCTGCTTTGTATATGCCATTTGCTATCTCCTTTGTATATGACAACAGTGTAAGGCTTTTGTTGTACATATTTTTAATAAAAACGCCAAAATGTTTGAAAGCTAAAACGGATATTACTTTTCTCATGAAGCACGCAGGCTTCTTTTGATAGCCTAAACCTTCAATAATGTGTGCTGTATTTGGAGAACATTTAAATGGTTGGGGGTGTTTTCTGTGCAGTAGCCTGGCAGCTCTCTTGGAGACAGTGATAAGCAGTTGCAGACAGTTCTGGGCTATAACAGTTGGCCCTTGGTTCAGATCTGGGCTCTTCTACAGATTGCGTTGCTTGGATTTAGCATTTGTTTCAGTCTGTTAGAGGGATCGAGCAGGACAAAGCATGAACTTGGGGCTCTAGGAAGATGAGTCTTTGCCCTTGCAGCTTTGAAGTCTATTCCCAGTGGGTGCCACTGAGTCTAACGTGCTCTGTGCAGCAGTATTATTTTTCTCACCCTTTTTCCTAAGAGTTTTCAGCTAAAAGTTTTTCCACCTTGCCTGCTGCACCTTGCCTGCTCCTCTTAAGGTGATGATTTGGAGAAAGTTAGCAGTAGTCTCCAAGGCCCAAGTGCTCCTAATCTGCAAACATTGTACAGCTGTTTCCCTTTATATTTCTGTCTATTGGTTTATATGCCATATTTTTGTATTCACTGGTTTAGATTAGATTTGAACCTTTCCTCCATGTATTAGAAGAAGGCCTTTGCATTGGGATGAATTAATGATTTCTTAAATACTACGTTGATATCTACGTTATCTACTGCTTGGCTGGTAGATGACTCTGCCTAGTCACAATTGAGGTGGGGCAGTCAATAATCGTATAGGATATATCTTGAAGTAACACTGAGTGTTTGAATTGCAAGAAATTTTGGGAGATAATACTCGAATAAAACCCTGGGGAGAAAAAGCGGGAGTTGTGAATATATCTGTCTCCAGAGTCAGAGTCTTGTTAAGCAATACACATGAGGAAAGTCTTGTTAAAATTGGATACTGTCTGTGGAAGTGCCTTGAGAAATGTTTAGGATCTTACCTAAATGGGTGAAATAGAGAATCAGTGGAAATAATTAGGATTACAGTCGTTATAAATTTGGATTTTTTAAAAATCTTTTACACTGATATTGAATTATTCTGCTAATCCTTGAAGACTGCCCAGAAACTTATGGGGGTCTCCTTTGCAGAGGTGACCAGGAGAGCTTGGGAGCTCTCCCCTGGCATCGCTCATCTTGGAATATTCCTTCCAGGGACAAACACCCATCAGGCTTTCTCAGCATGTTAGTCCCAGGAGGAAGTTTATTAGGGGAGGAAGTGCCAGCTCTGTGTACTGAAGGGGAGCTACCTCTTAAATGACCCCACTGTTGTACACACCTTTTTCAACAAGGGAACCAATTTCTTTTATGTCTTTTAAGCTTCTCAGTGGTGAACATTGAATACACACATCAAATATACCTGAATGCCTTAAAGAGAGCACAGGAGGTAATCTAGCTTTGGGTTTGCTGTTCAGCACCTGTTCTTGGCATTTGACTTCTTGCTATGAGGAAATCTCATAACCTTTCCACCTGAAATTGCCCTTTGAAACAAGGGTTCTAATCTTTATGGACCTGATGGGTGTGCTATGCCAGTTCAGTAGTTAATATTTTCAAAGCACTTTGAAGATGAAAAATGCTGAGTACTATTGGCCTTTTATCTAAAAAGACATTTTAAAACGTGAAGTTAGGGAAAGATCTGCATAAATTAATGCATGTGTTGATTACACTCTATCTTTCCTTTTCATATGGACGTATTAAGCAGTAAAAGAACTATGAGAATTTGTATCTTTCCTCCTTATCTGCATTTGTAAAACAGCAAAAAGACTCTGTGAATTTGTAATCTAATTTGAACATCAAACCAAAGGCAAAATTCTCCCTAATCCTTCTTGCAGATCTGTCATCATCAGTAGAGATTTCTTGCATATCTCAGGTTGAAGAATGATATTTCAGGATTAGGTTTTGATACTTTTTGGACCAAAGAAACTTCAGTTAAGATTTATTTATTTTCAGATCAACATGGAACATTGGTAATAAGACTCTACTCTTTAGCTGAAAAAAAATAGAAGCATCAATCAAAACTACATTGCAAGTGGTTCTCACTAATTTCAGAAAAAAGACTTCTGCTTGTACATGCCTGTGATAACCTGGCTCTTTTACAGGGCAAAAGTCATTTGGAATATTTAACATTTTCTTCAGTAAATATGTATGGTTATGGCAATTTTTAATTAACACGTGTGAGATTTAATTGTGAGATTTTGTGACATTTAATTCACATTTGTAAAGTCATTTAAACTCTTAAGTTAAAGATTTCAGGATTTGTGATTTGTGTGTGATTTGTTAATCCTTTGCTTCCCAAATGTGCCTTCTTGTAGAGAGAGACATTGCTGGTTATGCTAGAGAGGATGTAGCACAATATCTGGTGAATAATTCTATCCTGGCTTCATGATTTGAGACACATTGTGGCTGAAAAACTTTCTTGTTTCTGCCTCCAGTTGAAACCCTCGGGACAAAGTTACAGCTGTTTGGTGGAATCTTTGAGGAATCTCAAAACTTCTCAGAGAGCAAATATACCAAGATGTGGTGAATGTAGAGAGGCTCTTGATGGTTTGGCATAGGAGAGGTGAATCTTGACTCCTCAGGCAAAATTCCCCAGGGATTAGGATCTTTTCAGCTTTATTCCGATTTCAGTAACTAGTATATGTTTGATTTTAGGTGGCCAGCAAAGGAAATGACAATGCACTTCCTGTGCAGCAAATTCCTCTTTACTCTTGGAAACTAGTTTCTTCTTTGCATTACGGTGAAATGTGCTGGATGAAATGTGCCTCCACACCACGAAAGGAAAATTAAATCACGTTTTTCACAGAAAGAAAGGAAGTCCTTGGTAGCCACTTGAGAAGCTCAGAGGCTCATCTACCAGTCAGTTTGGTGCTCAAGTAATTAAAGAGGTCAAGCACAAAAATACCGTATACCTGGAGCTTTGCCAGCCTCCTTTTCCCTTCTCTTATCATGCCTGTCCGTTTGGGATTCTTCCGCAAGCTTTGTTATATTCCTCGTGTAGATTAACAGTCTGTAACTATTAACAACAAACTTTGATGCTACAGAGTGGGAATTGCTTGAATAAACAATTTCACCAGTAAATGGAGTAGCAGCTCTGAACCAAGAGAGCTCCAAACTTGTTTTAATTTACAGAGGTCAAAAAGTAAATGGGATTGTTGCTTGGGGAGGTAACTTGAGGAGAACGTGCAGCATTCACTTCCAACACAGGGACGGAGGGTGAAAACACTGATTGCCTTCTCCTGGAGTTTGATTTGAAGTGGCTGATTCCTCCCACAGCTGGTGCCATGGACAATCCTTGCAAGCAGAGAAGAGGCAGGTAATGGTACCTTCCTTTGCCTTATGTTATCTGTTCAGAGTGTTTCAGCTATAAATCCTCCAGGAGGAGTGAAGAGGGAAGAGGTGAGAGTTGACCCCTGAAAACGGGGGACAGCCACTAGGAAGGAACCCCCTGGGATGAATGAGGCTGAGCATCTTTTCTGAGCATCTTTTCTCTACATACCCCACAGATGCCTCAAAGGAGGTCAATTTTCCTTTGACTGCGCTCTGGATTATTCACTTGGAGGAGTGGAGTGCCATTTTCAGCCTTTTTATTTTTATTTTTTCTTAGTTGAAGAAAACTGTCACTTCCAGTGAATATGCAGTATGTTTTACTGAGTATTTCCTGAGAGATTTAACAAGATATTAGCAGATCAGATAAGTATCTGTAAAACATCTGA
>JAVCKT010021490.1:43022-69455 GCA_032273925.1 Rhynchotus rufescens
TTACAGTCTGCTTATGGCATTTGGGAGCCTCATCAGAGCAATTGCTAGTTGTGAAAGGAAATAACCCCTGAGGGAGTCATGATGACCTGACATGAAATGGGCAAAGAGCTCAAAAAGAGTTCCCTTGAAAGTGTGATGGCGTAAACTACCAAAACCTTCTAAAAATAAGTTTCAAAGTGCATTCTATATGCAGCCCCAGACTTCCTAATTGTATGTGTTGTGAGCATGGTCAAAATTGCACTTTGTTTCTTCCCTGTTAATATACAAAAGGATTAATGCTAATATTATGGGAGAACAAGAGATTGTTCATGACTGATACAGGTGGCATTAAGACTCTATCGAGACTTACAGAGGGGAAAGTGGAGAACTTATCCAGTATTTAAAAATATATGCCCCACAGATTTTCCGGCACCATAGAGAAAAGCTTTATAAGCTAGCCCAGATATCTGGAAGTCTGTGATAGGTCTTCAGCTGAAGGCATTGCTGAGATATTAAAGTGATAGTCATGTTAGAAAAGATGATAGATTAGATGCAGCCCCACTGGAGGGGGCATGTGTGCACAGACTACTGAATGCTCTCTGCACATAGAAATACAGCTTTGGAGCCATCACTTAGCAGCTCTGAAATGTCTGTACAATTTTTTATGCTGTAATTTTGTATTGTTCATAAATATTCATAGGTACCGCTGCTTTTCCTGATCTTATTTTAGTGAAGCAGCACAGTCTGTTGGTTAGAAAAGGGAACTTGGAGTCAGTCAGAGCTCCAAGCTTGCACCCAAAAGCTGCTGGATTCCTGGGTGGCTGTAAACCAGGCATTTAACCTCGCTGTGCTCCGATTTTCTTATCTGAAGATTACTTATCACATTAATAAGTGTCTTCCTCGCAGAGCAGTGGAAGAGATTAATTAATGTTTGCAGAATGACTCAAGCCCCTCTGTTGAAAGGTGCTCAAGAAGTGCAAATGGATTATTGTTATTACTGTGCTTCTCCATACTTAGTCATACCCAAGTGAAATGCTCTATTTTTGTTAACTATCCTGTGGATAGTTGGATCAATATAGTCCCTGAAACAACTCTACATTTGGGGACTGGTTTTCCCATTCCCTTCATTTTGGAGAGTTTCCACCTTGTTAAACCCAGCAGGGGTGAAGATCAGAGCATCAATTGGTTAAAGTAACAGGGGGGAAGGGTAGGAAGAGTGGAAGTCCCATGCTTTTGAGGAAAATGAAGTCCCGGGGACATTATGTTAATGGCATTACTCGATTTCTGGAAGCAATGCTGATTAAATATTCATTGACTTTGATTATACTGAAATTAGGACTAAAGCGTGAACTCAAATTGAGTGGAATAATGGCAGTGTAAATAATGCATACTTTCTAAATTGAAAACACCAGCTTGTGCTCTGCTCCCCCTCTCCCCGCCCCCTCGGTTTGTCATTGTGCCATTTGTTTAGGAGATGATTATACTGATGTGTGCATATCTAGCTATCGTTTTTACCAGCTGGGGAAAAATGTGAAATTAAAGGTTTTCTACATTGTTTGCTTTTCCTTAGTACTGGAAAACAGAAGTAAATACAGTACAACAAAGACTAAGCTACTTTCATGAGAAGGGGTTAGAAGCTGCTGCTCAGCATCAGTCCTCTGTAACTTGCCTACAGGATAAGACATATTCTTGGCGATTGTGCCTTCCAAGAGGGACCAGCACCCCAACTGACCTGCAAAATCACAACTCACACACACTGTAAGAGGTTGGACCCCAATGTTCCAGTTGCACCAGTGTCGATGGCCTCTCTTCCCCCACTCTGAGCCCCATTGATGTCAGATGGGCTCGTCTGACCTTGCAGCTGCCTCCATGCAGATGAGCTTGGGGCCATACTATCCTGTTACAGACTTCTGTTACTTATATTTCTGTTTCTAAAAATGCATCTTTTTAGCTTTTAGGAAAGTGATGTGTCAATGGTGTCTTTTTTAAACCTCTTTAAAATCAGAAGTATATTATTTTTAATACAATACATAATGTAGAAATTGCATGGAGGCCCTTGATGGCAGAGTTGCCAATCAGGCACTACACACTGGGAGCAGGGAGCTGTGTGGGTTCGCTGGGCCCAGAGCAACATATGCCAGGAACCAAACCAATGGTTTTTCAAAGTTCACATGCTGATTGCAGAGAAAAAGCCCATTAAGGAGCAAATCGTTTAAGGCACAGCCTTCCTTCAAGCCCCAGGGAACTTGCTTTCTGTGACAGAGTGATGGAAGGGTTTCTTATTCATACTTGACTTTTCCCTACACAGCAGGCCTCATTGCTACCTGAGATTTACTCTATTGTGAAGTTCTCACTAGAAAAGAGGGGGAAGGGGGATACTCGCTAGACTCGCTGTCTTTTCTCCCCACAAGGGAAGGGATGTGCACTTGTGCCCCTTCCTGCTCTGGGAGAACATTTTGGAGCAAGGAAGGGGACCTGGAGTCTGCACTGGGTATTGCTTGAGGAAGAGGAGGCTGCAATGATCACGTCACAGGAGCATGATTGCAGAAGCACATACACCCATCCAAGAGTGTTTCTGCTTTCCTTCCTACCTTGCTGTGTAGGAACAGTGTCCTCTTCCCAATTGCTCCATGCTGCAAAGCCACCAGGACTGTTATTTGCAGTTCCCAGGTACATCGCTCCTTTCTCACTCCTTTTCCAGAGCAGTGCAGTTCTTACCAGGTTTTGGAGAAGCAGAGATCCATTCACAGCCTGGGGTCTCTGCAGACCTCGGTGCATGGCAAGGCTCTTTGCAGCTGCAATATCGCTCTGCTGGCTGCTCAGATGCAAGGCTAAACCATGGCCTTCACGAGGACTCGCTTTTTTCTTCTTTTCTCTGGCCTCTCCATCATTTTGCATAGCTCCAGATGAGGTGGGTGGTGGCAGTGGACCTAATTCTTTTTTGTTTTCTAATGACCTAAAACTGCCAGTCATAGAAAGAGGCTTTGGGGTATTTTCTAGAGATTCTTCTAGATTCTTCTCTTCTTTAAAATATCTTTTATTAAAACTGTTATGCACAAAACAAAGTTGCCACCTGATTAAAACTTTCTAGGATTAATTTCTTTCCAGGCTGAATGAATTTAATGACATAAAGCATAAAAGTTTGTCCTTTTCATTGTTAGGAATTTCCTGTTATTTTCACCACTGCAGGGAAAGAGGATATCAGAAGAATTTTCTATAAACATCTGGGTTTCTAGGATGCGAACAAACTGATTTTTGGTATGTAGAATGATAAATAAGATGTGCAGATGTAAAACAGAGATTTATGTTTCCATGGCTGAATAGCTGCACATCGACTAGAGTTTTCTGATTTCTATACACTGGTCAAAATTTTACTCATAGCCTTAAACGCAACTTGGACTTGTTTGGAGTTTTTTTTTAAATCAAGTATTCAAAATGAGATCATCTCACCTGAATAGCAGGCCAGGCCTGATGTTGCCATATTAGCAATAAATAGGTGACTCGTTGGGCTTGCTGTTGCATGTCTATTAAAGAATACTGGGCAAATCTCCAAGAACTGCTTGATCTTAGGAAAAGATGATAAATTTTAAATAAAAGGGTGGGCTTTTTTTTTTTTCTCCATAAGAAGACAGAGAATATGTGCTTCCCGCAGTCTACATGAAGAACTCATAGCTCTGTTTTGAAACGGGTTGGATATTTGACAATGCCTCTCTGAAAACTTTCCCATTCCTGTGTTTCATACCACTTCCAGATAAGGCCACAGGGGACATGTCACATGGAGAACAGGTGAGCAGTCATTGCAGAGCTGCCTGCATTTTATGATGATTCCCAGCTGTTGTGCGCTCCTGTGTGGCATTTTGTTAGACTCACAGATAAACACAGCTTTCTTTGATTGACGTGCTGACATTACAGTTTCCTTCGGTATTAGAGCTTACTACCAAACTAGGAAGTTCGAACATTATCCATAACATCTTTGATCCAGGCTGTGCTCTGCAAAAATGTCCCAATAGCCCTGATGCAAACTGCCGGCTTATGGGGTTGGGGAGCACTTGGACACTTCTTTTCAAAGGGTTCAGAGTCTGTTTCTTTCCTTTTCTTTTTAAAAATCTCTTTGCAGCCTGGCATGGCACACACGTACTTAATAATCTAGGCTTGTCTCTGTGTAAATAATTAATCAGAAAGGGAAAATAATATAAATCCTAGCTATCATATTGCTATTAAAATTGCAGAAGCATTAGTGCATCCAGTAAGTATTGTTTTTGTAATTAGATAACCTTCCTGGGCTGTATCAGCACTTAGAATAAAGAGCATATGACCATCTGCAAGGAGACACCAATGGCACTCAGGCAGGAGCTTTTTTTTCTGTTTCAGAGGTGGGTTTCCTTGCAGAGGGTGAGCCCAGCAGAAAGAGGAGGCAATTTGTGCCTCTCCTGCACACCCCTGGGGGAGTTCTTGGCTTGAGTCTTCTCTCTCAAGGGCTCCCTGAAGGTGAGGTGCTGATTGACCTAAGCCAGCTCAAGGTCAGAGTCGAGGCACAAGCAGGTACAAGTCAACCCAGGCTATGTAGGTCCAAGTATCTGCTGGGTGACCACATCCTCTGCTCTGCCCTGCCTGGGGCCAATGCTGGTGCCAGCAAGTGGGCAGGTATCCAGAGCTGGTTAGGTCTCCACAGCCATGGACTCCCCAGTGTGTTTTCCATTGCTCTGCAGGACTCCCCAGTGTGGCTTTCCATTGCTGTGCATGTGGGTGACTGCCTTCAGCTAATGGGAGGTGTCATCTCAGCTGGTTTTGGGCCAGGAGTAATAATTTCCATTGAGCAGTAGAGAAAGACGTTGGGAATAGGTAGCTGAGCTGAATGACTGGGTATAGCTAAGCTCCTTTTCTGCATTCCTGGCTTTTCCTGTTGACTGCAGAGCCTTCATTCTCCACAAACAGAGCTACATAAGGCAGTATATGAGATCACGATATTCCTGCCTATGATTTAAACCCCCACTCTGTCAGGGAAGATGGACAAAGGCTCATTACTCCCTTGACTGTGTCATCTGCATCACTTCCTACAGATTGCCTCATGCTTATTAGCAGCATCTTAACATCGACAGGACATAAAGTCATAACTGTGATTTATTTCTTGCATAAATGATACATCCCTTTTGCTGAAACACTGATAAAAATCACATCAAAACAGTGCTGAATTTCTATAAGAATGGCATTCTAAGTAATACAGTAATTCAGTTTTTCACTTGCAGTCTAAAATCTTAGTACTGATGGCAGACAACCAGGGTTTTGTATCTGGGTGCAATACTGTAAAATAATTATGCAGATAATTAATCCTGTGGAAGAAGATGTGTGAGAGCTTTACAATGGGTTTACTAGGTAACTCAAGCTCTTTCCACAGTTGTGCAACTGAACTCTACCTTGCTCTTTTCTGTAGAGGTCTGGCTTTAAATTCTGTCTTTAGATTACAAATGGAAGGGAAACCAACTCCCATCACCATTCCCATTACTGTGTGTTTTTTTCTCCATATAGCAGAACTAACAAACAGTTAGTGGAAAATTGAGAGTTTCTATTACAGAAGTCCAGGACTAGTTTGGAATGGATGGTGTTTTACAGGACTGAGACATGTGGACAGATGCCCTAGGAGTGGTTTGTTTAGCATTCATCCCCTTTATGCATGTTAGTAGTCACTTTTGCTACGATCTACTCTCATAAGTGTGATTTTTCAGGGGAACTTAAACAGATTAGGTATCAATCCCATTAGATATTAATGGGAACTGGACATTTTGCTTTATTAAGTTCCTTTGGAAATCTATCACTTGAAGATCAATCAGTTGAATAATTGAAACTGGACTCTTAGTTACAAACAATCAGTAGAGGTTTAGGGATTTTTTTTTTCCAAATGCCTAAATCATTCTTGAATGATTTGACATTTAAAGTTTGAAATTGGCTTGGAAAATTGAACCCACAGTCATGAGCGTCTGTAGATAAACTTGGTCAAGTTGAGCTTTGTCTAGATGGGAAATTCCTGAGAGAGAAAGCAGGTGTGGTAAAAAACCCAGTGATTAGTAGCCACAGAAAGACCTCTCCAGTGGGAGGCATGCCAGTGCTGTGAGGCTGTGTGTGCTGAGACCTCTCTTTCTCTTTCTTCTGTGGTAATGATTGTGAAATTCTGGTTTTGAGAGAAATTCTGAAAACAGCCAAACCTCCCAGGCTTCCCCTGCAACTTCTCATCTTTATCAACTCTAAAAAGCCTCCTTTGAGCATTATAGTTTTCACAACGTAACTCCAACTGGTGGATGGGATGGTCCATGTCTCTCCCTTCCTCTGCAAGTGTGTAAAGATCTTGAGACTCCTGTTCTGCAGTGCTGTTAGGCAGCTGTCTTTTGGATCAATGTTTGGCCCTTTTGAAGGTTTCTAATTAAGCTAGATTTTACTTTTTTTTTTTTTCTCCTGTCTCTGACTTTTCCTTGGCAAACACTCATGTTTTGTGTCCGTTTTTGCTCTTACAAAGACTGAAGTACTTGTTCTCCTGTCTACAATAGAGCAAGAGGGAAAAGATTCACTCTATAGCAACACCTGCATTTTGTCTTTGTCTTTCTTTGAAGCATCTGACAGCTAAAGCTGATCAGTCATCCACAAACTAGTTAAAGCTCTTCTATGGGCAGAGGGTGCAAAGTCAACAATAAATTACCTGCAGCTGCTGCTGAGCAGAATAGTTTCTTGGCAGGTCCTACCACAGGGATGCTCCTTACCAAGGTCCCTGTGGACAGTCCATATTGCTCTGATAGCTCTTTGTTAGTGCTCTGCATTGCAATGTCAGGACTTTGGTCAGGTTGGTTAATGCTGAGTTTTTCTACCGGGCTGACACATGGGGTCAGCTGTCCCACTGGAGTGCAGGTTGCTCCCTTGTAAATCCCTTCTGCTGTAGCATGTTAGCCTCAGCTACAAGTGCATTATCTAGGAATAAGTGCTGGATATGAACTATTACAAGAACTTAGTCCCCTGTAGACATTAGCTCCTGAGCCGATTTTCAGTATGGAAATCAATACATACATATTTTTTTGATTTACTGTTAGCAAATGTTTCCCATATATTGAAACACAAAATAAAATCAACAGCGCTATTGACTGAAGGTCATATGATTGAATTGCTCCTGCTGCAAGAAGGAATGAACTATGGTGTGCAATTTATTAAAGGTAAAATAGACTAGTATTTGTTAATTTTAAATTACTACTATCTTTAATTGTATTGCATCTTTCCAAATTGCTGTCTTCAGAGTCTTGGTTCCACACCTAAAAATTTTCATTAGTTTATGATTTGATCTAGTGTCAAGATTCCCACTTCCTGAGGACCTGGTTCTACACTTTTTCTGTATTTTTCCTTCCCTAAATCCAAGACTGAGTACTTTTCAGGTGCTCATAACAGTAGATTCTAAAAAACACATTTACTTTTACTTTTTTTTTTTTTTTTTTTAATAAATAATACCTCACAAAGGTAAAGGAAACCCTAAGTCAAACATGTGTTGTGAATAAGGTGTTAGTGGCCACACTTGTGGCTTGTTGGTAACCTGTTGTTAATTTGGGTTTTGCTCTGGTAATTTACTGAGTGACCTAAGTGGAGATTACAGGGCTGAAGCAGAGCTGAAGCTAGAGAAAAGGATTATTGAGAACTAGAGGTAAGTGGTATGCTCTTAGTTTGTCAACTTTTTACATGCCTTTTAGAGGGAAATGTGAATGCTTTTTGGTTCAGACATCTACTATGGCCCTTGCTCTGTAATCTGAGCTGTTTCTATAATCCCTTATCTGAAAGGGCTTTTCCTGGCTTTAGAGTAGTTCTGTGTGGGCTCTATTGTTTCTGCAGATCTTGTTTGCAGGATGGGTGTTTCAGCAGTACCTTGATGTTGTAGATATGTGGGAGCGTGGTCTGTAAAAGCTGGTAAGTGGAAAGGCAGCTTAAGCCTCTTGTTTACTAATGTTTGTGTATGACTCCTGAAGTAGTCTTTTTCCTTCCCCACAAATAGCTTCGCAGCAAGGGTCACCTTCTAGTGGATGTGGAGAGGGGACGCCTTGATTATAAACATGCTGTTTCTTTCTCTCTGTGTAAGTTCTACTTCTTTATGTAGCTAAGGATATCCAAGCAGGCTGGTATTTCTTTCTGCCTGTTCATAGCAGTGTGTGACCACACAGGCTGGGACGGGGGGGCATCTGCTTAGTCTATGGTGGAGTTTATATGTATAACTTGATGAGCTGCAGAGAGTAATATTGGCTTAAGCAGCCTGGCATATGGCACAGAGGTGGGCTTTGATGGTGGAGCAGGTGGAATAAACTCAGCTCTAAGGGTGCCCTAATGCATGCAACATGACTGAGGTTTTTCTTTGCCAGACCTGCTAGTTGAGTGGAGGTGGGGAAAAGCCATCTCAGATGATGCTCCTAGAGACAAGTTATGAAGACAAACAGCAGTTCTGGTCTCAAGCTTGGTTACTCCCATGCAACAGTGGACTTGGTCAGAGAACAATGGATTTTGGTGCGTGGAAGCTTGAATAAAATCAATATATATGTTTATGCTATTTGAGGTATTGTCTGAGAGTGCACATACTTGTTCAGTGTTGGGACTCTGGCATTGTAAATAACTGATATATCAATGGTGATGTCTGATTAGGAGTGTACTTGTTCTTTTTTCCATGTGTGAGCAAATAGCCATTTTCCTAGCGCAAAACTGGTGAGTCTATTATACTAGAGCCTCTCCCTCCATACACCTTCTTCCACTGTACAGTGCAGCCAGTTCTCCACTGTGGTATGGAGAATTACTTTCTTGTTTTAAATCTCAGATTGAAAATGTCAAAGTTCAGAGTTTGGAGAGAGAGAAATCTGGGTGCTAAAAGCAAGAATGTTCTTCTTAATTAGAGTTATGCCCTCAAGCAGTGAGAAACCATTATATTTTTATTCTTCTTCTGTACTTGTTCCAAAACCTTTTACATGATTCACGCTAAAAGGTAAGTGCAAATGAGTAAGCAGCTAAAGGAGTAAAGCAGATTCATTTTTTAAAAAAAGAAATCCAAATGTGGCTATTTCATATTTATGAAATAATTGACACTTAAACTCTGCTACTCTTTCTGGAGACAAGATATTGGAAAAAGCCTTTGTCCTTAGCAGATCATAGTGCTCTGGCTTGAGTATGTGAAGCTGAAAACTATAAAAAGATGTTGAACAAACAGCACTTTGGGTAATGTGATGTGAGAGGTGACGTCCAGGAGGCTGAAGGGAGATGCTGAGATGTGTGCTCACCAGCCTCGCTGCTGCTCCTTACTGGTGCATCCCCCCTTGCAGTCCAGCTGGATCAGGCCTTGGGGTCCCTCAAACACCACGTTCAGTAACAGGTGTTATGGGAAATACAATCAGAGTTAAACCCTGAAGAGTTTCAGTGGAACTACCTGAGTTAACTAACTTAACTAACTGCATGAGGTTAAGAGAACCTGATTTCTAAGCTCCTGCTGCTAGCACTGCACTTGTGACATGGTCTGTATCCATGCTGGCTGTTCGCAGTGTGGGAATGGTTTTGGTTTTGTCATGTTTGGGACGTGCTTGTTCTTGGGCCACTTGCTGAAGTGCTGCATTCCTGTGGGGCTCCCTTCCCTTCCCCTGTGCCAATCTCAGCTTCTGTGTTTGCATAAAAACCTTCTCAACATGTTTGCGTAGCATCAAGAAGTCATTTGCTAATTGTCTTGGCTTACTAGTGAGTGGGGTGAATGCCTTAATGATCATAATGAATTTGGGGAATGAGAGAGAGAGGTTTCTGGTATAAGTTAAGCTACTGGCATATGAAATGGAGATTTCCCTCTGGAAGGAGGAGGGAAAAGGCAAGATGTTGCCATAGGTCGTCATTCCTTCTGGTGTGGACCTGGGGTGACCATGATGTCTGCGAGGTCATGTGCACCCACATGCTGAAGCCCAACTCGCATTGCATGGTTGTGCAGCCCCTTCCCCAGATTGATGCTCTCTGTCTGAGACCTGAAGTCCCAGAGAAGTAACACCCTGATCAAATGAAGAGCAAACGGAGCTTTCCCCTATATTCATCAAATCTAGCTATTCACACAGCTGCCCCATGAGCTGCTTGTCCCCAGGAGTACCCGTATGAATGCACAGGATAGAGTACCCTAACGTAGGCACAGGCAGATACGACCCTGCGTAAACTGTATTTATGTGTTATATGAAAAAACACATCAGCCAACGTGTGAAGCTTTGACAGGAAGGAAATTCTGAGATAACGTGGAGGGGGAAAAATTCTCACCTTCTCTGGCTTATGTTTTTCCTGATAAATATTCTTGCCGTGCCTGTTATAAAGGAGAATGTTACTTGACGTGAGATACCAAAATGGGACAGTGTTATCGTGGAGAGGACACTTCATTTGCCCCCTTCCCTCTTTGTTACAAGGTTATTCTCCATCTAGGAGAGTGAGTGGAAAGGCTTTGTGCTTTCAAATGCATCTGGGGCTCTAATTTATTTACTAAAGCTTATGTTTTAACGTAGAGCAGTATGTGGCTTCATCTCTGGTTGTTTGTGGGGCTTATAACCTTCGTGTCAGGCGTGGTGCTTCCTGTTAAGTTATTCTGCAAATTCTGTTTCCAAAATAGAGGAGGATGTGAAAAATATTGTCATTCACCTAACTTTTATTGCACTGGGTGGTGAGAATTTAAATTTGGGGTAGACAATTTGACTGGAGGGTACTTAGAGTACTCTAGCCCAAAACTGAGAAAGGTCAGGTTTGGGAATATTGCCCCTGCATGAGAAGGACTTGCAGAAAGGCCTCCAGGGAACAGAAGATATGTTTACACTGATGACTTAGTTTCCCCTTCAGCCTGTGGGATGCATCCAGTCCTTAAAGTGCTTCTGGAACCTGGGGTTTATACTTAGCCTCCCCTAAATTTCCCTGCCTTTATTACAGCAAATAGCTGAGAGACCTCCCATGGGTTGTGGTAGCTGCTACTTCGGTGCACGCTAAACTAAAATCCTCTCTTTAGAACAATGTCCAGAAGAGTTACGCTGTGGCTGCAGCTATGTTTTGGACCTGTGTTTTGAACGACAGATGTGCCTCGCATCCTGAAGCCTGCGTGTATCTGCAGTCAAATTTTACTTTGAACTGAGAACTCGGGAGGATGAAAGGGACCACGAGGAGAGTGATTTAATGGAGGCCTGAAAGTCTAACAGAAGAAAACAGACTTCAGCATTTTTTTTCCTCCCTCTTGCTGGTTCATTAAATCTAGTTTATTTACTTTAAGGGTTGCGTATTTATTCCCACCACAAGAGATGGGGTTGAGGGAGGGCAGAGCACAGAAAAGGAACATTTTGATAGCAGTTGCTATCTGTCTAGATGCCAGCCTTCTTCAGGGAAAATCTGAACTAGCATGCTCGTTTCAGTCTTGAATAATAATAATGAGGTGCAAGGTGGACAGATGGGTGATGGATGATTTCTGCAAGGCTTAAAAAGAAGAACTTCCCTTTCATTTTTTCCTTCTCTCTGCTCTCTCCTTAAGTTGGATTCAAACAAAAAGACTCTCAGCTGGAGAAAATCCACATCTTTTTATTGAAATAGTCTCTTCTCAAGCAGCTTGAAGAAAACAGTTGGGTTATTTACAGTAATTGCAACTCTAGGCATTGCTGTCCTGCACGAGTGGGCCTGGTTTGTCTTATCCTGCGGGTGGTACAACGTGGAACAGCGGGTGCTCACACGAGGTGCTCTCCCCTAGTGACACTGTTTTTGTTTTCTTTGTCTGTTCTCTTTCATAATGAACCATTTGAGCCTGGAAATATGTCTTGGGCTGCGTATGGCTGTGCAATAATAAGTAGAAATGTTCATCTGTGTTAGTTTGACAGGGACTACTTTGTGGGTGTTTATCGTTAGTTCCTGTTTTCCAGCATGTTGGCAGCTCTCTTGGTTATGTACCATAGATGTGTGGATTTTATGGGCAGGATTCTTTGAGTAAACCTAAAGTGATTTAGAGATTATTCCTGGGAAGGGCTGGATATTTTCTGTGACATTAAAATCGCAAGACTTCCCCTTTACTGTTCCCGTGCTGGTCTGGGTGCATGTTCCTGCAGTTTCCTACAGAAATTGGAGTTTTCTGGCTGCTCCATGCCAGTGATGCGTCAGGGGCAGCAGAGCCCTGGAGAGTGGATGTTTCCAAATGTCTGTTTAGGTTGTTTACTGGGATATGCTAAAACTGTCCTTGACTCTTCCCTTGGACAGAAGTGTTTCAGTGCTCACTTCTGTGCTGCAGGGTTGCATGGATCAAGAAGTTAAAGTGATGAAATTTGATGGCCTAAATAGAGACTTTGATCATGAAGTTTGGGCTGCTAGTGTTGCCACTAATTTCTCCTTTCCACTTGCTACTAAACTAAGTCAGTCCCTTTCCCCAAACAGGAAGCTTGGTTCCCACCAGAATAGTTGACTGCCTTCTAAAAAGTGCTCTCCACAGAGTCAGCCTTGGACTTTGGACTCAGCTGCAGCCCAGGGCTCTGGTGTTTCCCTCTGCATGCTTGCAGGGGATCTCAGACCCATGTCGGGAAGGTGACAAGAGTGGGAGCTTCCCATCTGCCAAGAAACAAAAAACATCCTCCCTGTTGAGCCAGGAAGCACAGCATCCCCTCTTTCTTTTGATGGAAACTTTCCATCAAGAGGGGAGCTTTCTCTTGATGATTTATGGCCCTACCATAGAGAGGTATTGAGACACCTAATTATTCATTAAGCTCCTTCCACCCAACCCTGAAGCATGCATTGACCTCATGGTGGGAGACCCAGGCTTGACCACAACCTATGGTGATGATCCCTGCCACTTCCCACTCTGGGGCTGCCAGATCTCGAAAATGCCTATGCTCTAGGTGACTCTTCTGAACTGCTGCACTCTTGTGTGCTTAATGCAAACTGCATAAGAGAACTTCTAATCTTTCAATTAAAAAGCCATTTACAGGAGAGGCTGTCTTGTCTGCCCTGCTTTGATAAGGAGGGAAAGCATTACAACTCGCTGTCAAGTCAGAGCTGCTTCTCATACACACAGGTCTGCTGTGCCAAAAGCAGACAGAAATGCAGAAAGAAAACCTCCCATCAGTTTCATCTCTATTGAAAAATATCTTGTCTGACAGTGAGCTTTTTTGAAGATAGGCATTTCCAACCTGTAGAACTTGCCTAGGACTGGCAACATCCCATTGCTATTGCCTGAGGTCTTTCCTGCACTTGCTCACAGAGCCTTACGGGCTTAAATTCCCTCTCTGCTCTTGCTTATTGAAATGTGGAGGAAAAAATAATAAAAATAAAAAAAGACCTTAAGCAAACAGGTATGACTGTTAATCCCAAACACATCAGTGTTTAGGCATCAAGGCTTAATCATCCAGTATTTATTCCACTGCTGGGAGAACATGATGTTTGAGTTGATGGTAACAGAAGAATTCTTACAAGTGTTGTAAACACTCAGAGTAAACAGAAGTAACTGCCTTAGGTTAAAATAAAAAATCTTGACCTGGGCTCCTGGGTTACTCATCAGGAATTCCTATTACTTAAGCAATGTTTCTAATCAGCTGAAATACCAAGTGCTGTGTCAGAGTATTATTTCGGGAAATGAGCATTACATTTGATGATAACACTTATTTCACACTTATTAAATCCCAGCCAAACAAGATGTCCAAGAATGCCTTCCATTCTGAAGTGTTTTGCTATAGGCAGCATTCATGCTTACTAAGCCTTCTCTTGGGTGGATGGTTATCCTTTAAGGAAGAGTTTCCTGTATGGAGTAAAGGCATTGGTATATTCTGAAACACTGTCAAATGACTCTGGTAATGCTACTGGCAATTGCAGTTGAGCAGAGTTCAGTTCAGGTATGTGAGAGTGGCTGTGATCGTGTTACTGCATATCAGCTCAACCTCAGCCCAGATGCCTGTGTTTTTTAATGTGAATCCATATATCGGGACAAAGTGAAGGAGGGTTAAGAGATGTTGATATACGTATTCCATGCAGCTCTTCATAGCTTCTTTATAAGCCTAACTGGTTTATAGTAATTGCTGAGATCCTGTCCATAAGGTGTTACTTGATGGAGAGGAATCAGCTCTCCATCTCAGAGATGGAGAAGGAAGGGGACTGAAGGAAGGGGATACCAGAAACCTATGGTGGGGTGGTCCTGTTCTGTGCCAGTGCTGAGCTAAACTATTGGCATTAACCTATTATGCCAATTAAGTGCTTAGAGAAGGTGAAGCATTATGTAAGTGCCAGGTGTAGTGGGAAGCCTGGGTTGCTGAAATGCCAAAGGTGCCAGCTGATGGATGGGAGATTAAATAGAGGTCTTGAGTGCAGCTTCTCATTAATGATTCTGTAGCAGTTTTCAGGAGAAAAGTCTTCCTTGGGAATTGAAGGTGAACTCCTCAGGAGGATCTGAGTTTTAGGTTTTTAGTTTGTTTGTTTTCTTTTTCTTCCTCTTCCCTCCTCATCCGTATTTTGTCTTTCTCATGTCAGTGGAAATAAGGTGCAGTGCTGAAACCACTTCTGTTTTTCTGATAATCCATGAGCTATCAGAAACAGTAACCTGAGGGTAATAGATGGTAAAACAATAAGAATGGATTCAGTCAATAATAAGTTCCTGTCCTGTAACTTCTTTTGGCAGTGGTTTTCTACTCCAAGGTGGAAGTATCACAGTCTGCCTGTGTGGTATGGAATGGGATCACATAGGCATGTGCTCCCAGTTTTGGACGCTGAGTTTGATTGCAAGTACCTGTAGTGACCTTGGCTGGGCTAGTTGTGGGTCTGCAGATGCTCAGAGCGTGATTCACTGCCCTGCTCACCAGCCACCAGATCAGCTTTGGAGAGCTGAGCCTGTCATCAGGCAGGAGATGGTCTCACACAAGTTCCCATCTTCTAGGCTAGTCCTCAGAGCACCAAGCTTGCAGACAGACCAGTCCCAAGGCTCT
Organism: Rhynchotus rufescens; assembly: GCA_032273925.1. Classification (NCBI taxonomy): domain Eukaryota; kingdom Metazoa; phylum Chordata; class Aves; order Tinamiformes; family Tinamidae; genus Rhynchotus; species Rhynchotus rufescens. Next base: position 57,947 of record JAVCKT010021490.1, read on the forward strand.
ACAAGTGGGGATATCCAAAGCTGATGTTTGTGTAGGGTAGGAAGGGAAGGAAAACATGTTTCTGCTGCAGCGTGGTGTGTGTGAGTGCGTAATGATGAGCGGTGCCTGTCACCCTCCGCGCGCTGTCTGTCCGTCCGCGCGCCGGCTCGCGTCCCGAGGAGCTGCAAAGTGGCACCCGCGCTCGCCGCCTCGCAGCAGGCGCGTTCTGCATTTACTGACACGTGGGGAGTGACTGACTAATGCTAACGTGAAAACAGTTCTGACAGAACAAGGGCTTGATGCAGGGGGGAGAAAAAATATCCAGGAAAACAGAGCGTGTTTAGCATATGCTATTGCTTTCACCAGTTCAATAAATATTTAGTGTATTTCTTATAATTGAGGTTTCTCCAGTGTAAACCGAAGTAAAAGAGAGTGTAAGGAGAAGTTCAGGCAGATGGCTTGTTTTTTTTCTTTTTTTTTTTTTTTTCTTTTTCTTTTTTTTTCCAAAGGTTAAAAATAAAACAAGATCCCCTCTCCACAAGCACACCAACAGAGGCTTCTCACTATATAAATGAGAAATTATTCCAAAAAAGGTTTCTCGCAGCCTTGCAGATAAGGAAAGAACAACAATGAAAAAAGTGGAGGAAATGCAGCCCACGTAGCCATCTCTCCCCATTGATTTGGGGCTTGGGAGTAGGAAGAACCTTCATCCAGCAACTGGTATTATATGATATCTCTCATGTTCAGAGGTTTTAACCTTTAAAAAAAATCTGTGGATGGGAAAAGGCAATAACTGAGGCTATAGTAACCGAGTCTGAATTTGTTAAAGACATGATGGTAGTAAAGATATCAGTTACACTGGGGGGAAACATCTAAAATCCATAGGTCTCTTGGTGGTGGGATATTCTGCTGGACAGTTTTTACCTGGTCATCCCTCTTTCATTCCTGTAGCAGCCTGTTGGACCTGATTTCTCTGCTGCTCTTCCTTCCCCTCACCCCAACCCATTTTGTTTGCTTTGGTTGAACTCTTGTAATCTTACACGTTGGATTTAACTGGAGTCTTCGAACTGTTTGGAATTTGTCATTTTTTTAATGCTGCTTTTTGGCAGAAGCATCCATGCTCTGTGACATTTTCCTTTAATTTAGAGCCACTTTGGAAGATCTGTAAATGGTCATGAGATAGGAATTTTAATTGTTTTCATTATAATTCTAGCTTGCCCAACCCCCACCTTCCAATGGACCTTTTTACATTGCATCAGAGAATTTTTCTTCCTTCCAATACATCTTTCAGGCACTGACATCTGGACACATTCATCAAAGAGTAACTTCTACTGGAAGCTAAAAATCCATTAATGAAGCTGGGACTATTTGCATAGTAGAAATTATACTTAATAACCTTTAAGGGGGAAAAAAATCATGTGATTGATGTAGGATACAATTATACTTAATGGCCAGGGTGCAAGGGCATTAAGCCTGGAGTGTGTATGTGTGTGTATATGTTTAAGAATGACCCTTCAATTGCTGATGTGCAGTGGCCAGGCTTCCTTCTCGGGGCCTGGCAAGCAGGGGACAGGGCTCTCCAAATGACCCTGCTGAGGGCCATAACCTGGAGTGCCTCTTGTATCCACAACCAGTCTAATGGAGAGTGGCGAGGAGCCTAAAACACAGCAAAGAGGGGTTGATTCCCTGCGGCTGAGCTCTTCAGGGAGCCTTGTAGAAGTGCAATAGCATCCCTTAGGTTTTGGTGGCGGGGGAAAAAAAATATAGAAGATTTCATGTCAGCAGGGAGATTGAAATAAGGTTCACTTTAAAGCAGGGTCTAGTGTGTGGCTGCTCTGGCACCCCTCTCTACTGGCACAGGGAGACTTTAGGAGGAGCCAGGTTGTCTCCAGGGGCTGTGGAGGTGACGGATCCTGCTTGGAGAGTGCAGGTGTGTCACGAGCGGCTCAGGCCCCTGGGAACAGGTTAACGGAGCTGCTGAGTATCTTGCTGGCAAGAGGAAATGTGCAAAGCTGCCCCCGGATGCTGAGTGAGTCCCTTGCAGGGGAGCTGGATGGGATAAGCCAGGGCTAGCTGTTAAAATAAATGATTTTGCATTAGTGCAGAGCAGATAGCTGGGAAGTGGACCCTGTATGTTGTTGTTCTGACCCCATAATCTGCAGTTGGGCTCATTCTCCCACAGCTGCTTTCCTGCCTTGGTCCCAGCAGGAGCCACAGGAGGAGGCAAAGCCAAACTATTCCATCTCCCGGGGGGGAAGTGTAGGACCCAGCACGTAACCAAGTGACAACAGACAACTTGCAAAGTCTCCAGCTGTATCTGTGTGCCCGTGACATCAAGTGAGCAGGTAGCACTGCATTTATACTACAATTTGATCACTTGTGCTGAGTAGGTGATATTTCTGCAGTCTGGAGCTTCTTATATCCAGAACTTGGTGTTAGCTCTGTGATATGAGCATCCAAGAAGGATTGGGACCACAGAGATTTTCCACGTAGCCCTCAAGTGCTACCTTAGGACAGGTAATTACTTTCTAAAGTAATTATATTGCCACAGAGCTGCCTCCTACTCATCCTATTTCATCTCTCCTTGTATGAGTTTTTTGTTCTCAGGCATTGCCTGTTGTGTTTTCATTCTCCAGCACTCGAATTCTGGCCTCAGGCAAAACAAAAAGAATAAGAATATTCTAATTCAGCGTAAAAGCATAATAATGTCTCCTGTGCTCTAGGAAGCACTGAGCTCTAGGGAAAGAAGATGGATATTTTAGAATCTGAATGTATTAGGAATAGTGAGGAGAAAGGTCAGATTCCTCTATGTAGGTTTGCCTCTTATGTGACAAAGACGGAGATTCAATCCCCTCTGTTCTGGATGGAGAAAAATGAATTCTTCCCACTTTAAATCTGGAAAGCAGAATGAGCTGTGAAAAGTATCGTGCTCCCTGAGCTGGTCTGAAGAGCAGAATGATCCGGAATGGAGAGGTCCATCAGCACAAGATGCTTCTGCGTCTTGACACCTCTCGTGACAGGGCACTGGGGTCCTCGGGGCGAGCTACAGCCCTGCCGTGGTCTGAGTTGTTCCTGCACTGCACCAAAGGTGGTGCACAGGAGGACAAAAAGTTCTGTACTCCTCTAAGGATTATGAGTTTGTTTTTCTGTTTTTAAGGAATCAAAGTTTCTAAGCTGATTTTCGTTCAGATGTCTAACTGATAGTAGTAGTGACAGCAGAGGAAATCAAAGGAGGGAATTATTGTCTGTGCATCTTGGTTAGTCATTCTTGTGACTGCCTTTATCTGTAAAAACATTTCTGTTCCTTAAAGCCACACTTAACATAAACATAAAACCTTCTTGGCAGGTGGCGCTGGTACTTTGGATTTCTGGATTTCTCTGACAGATGGACTTTTTGTCCCTTTTGAATCTGGGGCTTTGCACTTGCATTCTGTTTTCAGCTGCCTTTTCATTTATTACTCATCAAAGGGAGGCAACATAAAGTAGGGAAAAACTGTATTTATTATTTTCCAAGCAAGAGAGACTTAAAGGAAGACCTTCTACCTGTACTTCATGTGTCTGGGGTCACCATATATGTTTCTCGCAAGCATGATTTTTTTTTTTTTTTTAACTCGAGTGTGATTTTTCCATTACATGCTGGATTGCAGTGCAGAGTTGCAGGATTCCTTGTACCGAAGAATTTGCCCTGAGACGTTATGTCTGTCCATATGCTGGAGCACCTTGACTTTGCATCCGTGTGGACGGTGACCTCGATATCAAACTCAAGCTGGCAGGCTATGCTTTTTTCTGCCCTTTTTACCAGTAGCAAAATCTGGTGAAGTATCCTGGTCCTGACTGGGTTGAGTGTGTAAAATGGGTGTTTCAGAGGGGCAGAGTCCCTACTGCCCGATGCTCTGTGATATCCAGTGTTGTCTATATCTGGGCTGCAGACGTGCTCGTCACTGGACTCGTCTACCTTGGATTAACATGTGGCCCGGGGCACCACTTGACATCCGGCCTCTTTGTAACCCTGGGATGTTGGGATGTGATGTTTGGGGCAGGGCTCGGTCTCGGCGGAGGCAGCTGCGGGAAGCAGGCTGTGCCGGCAGGCACGTCGGAGGTGTTGGGAAGGGAGGACGCTGCTCCTCCGCCGGCGGCTCCGGCTGCGTGTTCCCGAGCTGCCTGCACCTGGCACCTCTGGTGTGAGCGGGAGTTCAGCGGGGAGTCACGGAGCAGCCTTGTCCGGGAGGCAGAGCGTCCCGACCAGCTCCGTGCCCCGCTCCGTGCTGCTTTTGTCCCCAAATGTGGCTGGCCAGGAGCGCAGGTCTTGGAGATCAGGTCACCTGCCAGCAGCTGCTACCCAGCAGATGAGATGCAGGATGCTTAAATCAAGATCCCATTCAAAGCTCCGCCTGTGCGTGATTATTCTTTGTCTTAATACATCCTTGTGTGAGGGTGTTTAGAGGACGTTAATGACTTGTCTTTTATTCAGGAGGATCCCAGAGCAAATCACAGGTGTGCGGTATGATAAATCCAGTCTGTAATAGGAGACGTGTCTGGACCCATGTGAGGCACCTTTCACTTGTATTTCGGTGTCATTATATGCAGCATTAAAAATAACTTGGCAAGCATCTACATTGTTTTTTAATGGAGTCAAAGTTTGAGTTTTGACAGCTTCTGGTTTAGGCTGATCCAGCTGGACGGCTTAGCCTATGAGGTCTGAAGGGATCGTGGGCAAAAAGAGAGATATGAACGGATGGATTGAATGCTGTGATTTCCACAAAACAAATCTCACAGACACAGATAATTGAATAGATCTTCTCTGTGCTTCTCTCAGTTCTGTGAGCTCCAGAGACACACTTTAAAGTGCTTCATTTTACCCCCAATTAACTTAATTCATCTTGTCTTGAGCTCTTGTGAATGGGAACCCTGTCAAACTGGTTGTCTGTAATCTGATTTTTTTTTTCTTTTTTTGTCTCCTTTTCTTAAAAAACAGGCAAGAATGTGAGGTTCACACTGAGTGCACTAAATTCTTTAAAATAAGAGCATTTGAGTGAACTATTACATTTTCACCTCTATGGAAATAAGGCTCTGTGTGCAAAGTGGAGAGCCTGACAAGTGATTATTGCTTTCTGTGCAACGTAATGGCCTTGAAGAACTACTGGCAGGGATGGTGGGGGGACTGAAATCACTTTAGCTCATTCACGGGTTAGGGTCTAATGAATCATATTAAATGCTCCTACCAGAAAATCAACATTGTGGGCACAAGTCACTATCATCCCACTTTACAGTAAGACCAGGACCTATTAAGTATATAACAGTCCTATTCCTGCATAAAACTTGCTTTGGAGTGATGAGAGTGGCAAGACGCCAATTTCTGCAGGTCTGAATGCAGTCCAAGTAATGCTGGTTTGTTTGGAAAGACTCCAGTTTGCCTAAAAGGGATAGGTCATATACTGCTTTTTTTTCCCCCTCTTTTCTTCCTTCTCCCCTTTCAACACACAGAGCTGCCAATTTGGTCAGACCTCTGACCGCTGCAGCGAAGGAAGAGTAAGACAATGTAAAATGAAGGCATGAGGAACACTGAGACAAAACAAGGTATTTCAGATGCAGGACTTATATGGGGAAGGAGTTAAAGCACAGATAAACTGGTTTTGCTGGGTTTCTCCTTGGACACAAACATTTAAGTATAGTGCTCAGGGCGGTACTGCAATTTGGAAGCCCAAATGTGTTAAAATGGGTGGCAGAGCATAAGCTAAGTGGAAAGTGGGGAACCACTGAGCTAGCTGCAGGAGTCCCCCTTGTCTTTCACGGAGAGCCTTGCCAGCAAGGTCATGAGCAAGAAGTTATTCTCGCTGCTTTGTTACTCTATTTAATCTGGCAATAAAGTATCCCATATAACTAGAGCACTTATTATTACTGCCTGACCACCTAAAATCACAGTGCAACAAGAGAGCACCTAATAGCCAATGTGTTATCCCCATGGAAGGAAATGATCCATTAGCAAAATTCTATAAACTGGCAGGCAGGAGGGCAGCTAAGCATTTTGACCCCATTAGCCTGGAGATAGGAAACCTGGTAATCCCAAATGAGATTGCCTCAGAGATAAGTTTAATTACTGAAAATGCTAGAACTGCAGAAAGCCTGCAAAAGTCTTTTTCTTTCTAAAAGAAAAGGAAGCAGTGGGGAAGTCTAGTGGTTAGAAAAGGGGATCTAAGAGTCTTGCAACTAGCCCAGCTCACCCTTGTATGATATGAACATGTAAACTATACCACCGATCTCCAAACGTTATGGGATGCCCTGTTGAATGTGTATTTTGGATACATCCTTGTTTCCTTTCTGTGCTTTTCTGTAGCATCTTCACGATGCTCAGTTCTGAAGCTGAATGTCTGCGGAGGCATCCATACATCCCATCTATTCCCTGCTGACAGAAGGATCTAGGTATGGTGTGTCCATAAGGATCCACATGATGTATGTGGAGAAGTTAATTTCCTGGACACAACTTCACACTGCCATTAAATGTGTCTGCCTTAAGAAATCATGGAAGTCATGTTGCATGAGGTGGGAAACCTCTTTGGAAGCAAGGGATTTTTCCCTAGGAAGCTTTAATACAAACTGTATTAATACTTTAACTACGAATTCAAACATCCAAGTGGGGATGTGAAATGCTAACAATACAGGTTTTTTGTGGCATGAATTTTTGAAGGGGCTTTCGGTGGCATTCCTTAGATAGCATCCTTGGAAATGAAGATCTAGCGTGAACCTGGCTTGCTGCACTGCGTTATGGAGACTACAGTCTCAAATATGTTTCTGTGCTTTGGGGGCAGTGGAGAGTAGCTCAGCCCAGATTTATTTCAAAGAGAAATCAATCGTGGGGAGAGGGAAAAAAATGCTAATTAAGACTGGTTGACCAGCAGCAGATGCTGCACCCGCTGCAGTGGTGAGGAAAGGAGATGTTAAGGGGTGCCTAGGAAAGGGCTGGTGTAACCAGCTTCAGGAAGGCTGTGCACTGGTGTCACTGGAGATGGGCTGATGAACGGAGGCAAAGACAGGAGGCAAGTGACCCTGCCGAGCGTGGCGGGCTGCGTGGTTGTCGCTCCTCTTCTCTGGCACGGCGTCGTGCTGGGCGGCTTCGGAAAGCCTCCAGCGAGCCTGAGGCTTCGGCAGGCCACAAGTGAGAATTTCATTTTCGTGCACTGACACCAAGCCCAGGGTCATTGCTAATATCTTGAGGAAGTAACAAGCGATTGTGTAAATACGTGTCCCCCAGCCGTCTGCCTCTGTTAGACAGTGCTGGGTGTTTTATCACAAATTAATCATGCATTCTGACAGTAGCTGGAGTGGCATTTTCTGCTAAAGTTATCCCTTTAATTAAATGCAGATGCTCCATCTTCAGGCTGACAGTCTCTGGACACCTGTTTAATTTTTTAATTGGGGCCAGCGCTTTGCCTGTTGATCGCACTTTTCCATTCCACGTCTCCCCATTCCCAGCCGCGCTGGTGCGACGCTGCCGGCAGAGCCGTGGGTGCCGAGCAGGACACGCTGGGCTGACAGCAAAGGTCACCGCGGCGGAGAGCTCGTGTGCCTGAACTGAGCTGCCCGCCGGGTCTGTTAAATGTGGATCGACAGAGGTGTCCGGGGGACAGTCCCCCTCTCCTACAGGAAGCGTTTAATTACGGCTTTGCATTCAGGGGAGATGCCCACGAGTTTCTGCGCCCTCTAATTCATGATGCATCTGATCAGTTTTCCTCCCTTCCACCTAACCTGCTTGAAATGTGTTCGAGAGAGGTTTCTGCGGGGGATTTGGAGCATTAAATGGCTCTTTTGATCCTCTTAGAATTCCAAAACAAAGAGTAGGTGAGCTGTTCCTATGGGAATTTAAGTATATCTGCCCTTTCTGTGTGTAACTTCACAAAGCTGGTTTGAAAATAATGTCTTGCTCGGTGATTCTAGTCTGAATCAAGTGTTTGCTTCATTCTTTTAAATGGATTATTTTTCTTTTTGCATTTACAATGCTTTCCTGAGGTCAAGAACATCCCTCCTCTACACTATTCATTTATTTTTATTTATTTATTTTTTATTATGTGCTTTTCCAGCTAAGGCTCCTGCAGGTCCCACAAATCATAGTTAGGCTATGCAGCAATTGAGATTAGGTTTTCTACAGGTTTTTATATTAACAATATAGCACATAGTTGCTGGAAACATCCCATTGTAGAGAGACTGGAAGATCTTCAGCCAGCTTTAAAGACCTAGTTGTTCATGTAGCACATCTTTCAGGTGCTTTAATTCAGTATGGAGAAGGGGAGAAGAAGAAGAAGAAAAAAAGCTTGTTCTGCACCTGTTTCTACAGATCAATTTGTAAGGTAACAGCTGTCAGATGGCTTTTTTTCTGGAGATGAGGCCTGGAATAATATCCCATTTATTCAATTGACCTAGGTCAGGATATGCCAGGGCTATTACTATAGTTCAGCCACTTTGCTTTTCTTACTCCCTGTTGTTGGTGGCAGCTCAGGCCACAGCAGGAGATCTTTTCTTGTACAACATAGCTTTACTGGTGATGTTATGGTATAAGGCTTGTGCATAATCATCGCTAATTACCTCATTTGTGAGAGCCTTCCAGCTACAATCCCCCAGTACGCTGCATCACATCTGGATCAATATCCCTTGTGCCAGGGATGTTGCCCTGTGTTGCCTTAGAATCAGCTTATGATGTTATTTTTCTGTTCTGATGCTGGATGGTATTGCAGTAAGTGATGGGCTTCAGACAGTTTATTGTTAGAAGGAACTAGGAAAATGGGGCAGGATGTCTTGGGAGCTGTTCCAGCCTCTAGGAAGTTTAGATTCTGATGTCCAAACATGCAAGTCTGATACTGCACAAGGTGTTTTCCCTCCTTCTCTCCCTATGGTCTTCCAGCGGCTTGTGAGCGACTTGTGAGCGCCTGTGGCTGTTGGCACAGCTGGCATCATGTCCACGGTTGTCTTCCACAGCCTTGCTTAGACCCGGTGTGTCCCTCTGCAGAAGCAATGCTCTAGCACAGTCGGCAAAGTCATTCCTCACTTACTTACAGTCCATTTTTTCCATTTAAGTGTGCTTTGATACTGTCATGTTCCAAGATGTTATGTCTAATTTTTTAATGTCCTGCCTCTCAAAAAGGCTCAACAAAAAAAAGGTAGAATGAAACTTGGCTTCTTTCAAAGAATCACATATTCAAAAAATATCAGGTCTGGTATAATAATCCTCCTTTTAGTGGCTTTTTGCATTGCATTTTTTAAACTGGTGGCACAAGCAAGCCCTGTGGGGGCTGGGTAGGAAGCTCCTAGAAAGGAGCAATCAATGCTTCCCACTTGACTGAACAAGGTTGAGAGCACTAGGCTGAGCGAGAGAATCTGCACGTCAGGAGCTGGGAACTGCAGTGAAATGCTGAAGACGAAATGCAACCTAAATATGACACATTCTGGTGAGAGACCAAACCTGACATATGCTGGTACTTATTGGGAGCAGTGATGACCACATGTGGGCTCTCTCCTGACTGTCAGATCCCTTGGAGCCTGCCAGAGCAAACAAAACTTCAGTGCCTCCGACTTGTGTGCTTCCTTATGCCCAGGCATCTGGGTATTGCTTATGCAACTCTCTGCAACCCTGGCGTGAGCACAGCACAATATTCAGGAAGCAGAAAGGTTCTTGCATCAGCTCTTCATCTTTCTGACCTTCTATAGACTATGGAAATAGCAAAGGAAACACACGAACAGTATACGGAGCTGTTCCCGAGCTTTGTAATTACAGAAGGCTTTGATGTGGAGGATCAAACTAGAAACCTGCTGTTTAAGAAATATTTTCACTTTTACCCTCTTTTCTGGGATTTTCCCAGAAATGGCTGGTGTCTGTTAGCCCGATAGCATTTGTGAATGAGTTGGTTGCGGTCCAACCCTTAATAGCCATCTGTATTTCTCTGCGTCAGACTATAATCTAACTCGGTTGGCCTGATTAGTGCTACCCTGGAGACAGGCCACTGGTTAAATATCACAGTGAGAAAAGCTTAGCCTCCAGCTCTGGGCTGGGTGCATCAAGCAGAGATGCTAAATGGATGCTTTTTTAGGCACTGATGATGCCACAGTTGGTTAGAGATGCTCTTTCCCATCTCCAGTCTCTTGGGCCAAAATCTGATTCCCTCAACTCTGCATAGATTTAACTTAATTTGACTACAGCCCTCATAATCATTTACCCCATAATTATTTTTGCTATTTGGTGTGTAGAAAAGTAGAAGAATCGGGCCCTGGATTAAAGCACTAAAAATAACTAGCGTTTCAAAGAAGATGTAATTACTTCTTTTATCTGCCCAGCTCTTATCACTTGTGAAAGTTAGTAGATGTTTCTGGGTGTGTTTTCAGACCTGTGACTTGATTGCATATTGCAAAGTCTTTTATGCAGCTCCCGAACATTACAGCAATCCCTGCTTAAACAAACAGAACAATGGCAGTCAGGTACCTACTGCATTTGCTATTTTTTCTCCTGTCAACTCATCCTTTCAAAAGACACAATTTGAAATCAGTTTCTTCCATATTTATTCTCCATCAGTGAACTTCCAGATCAGATTTGCTCAGTTTTAAAGTCAAAACAAGTTTTCTGTACCTGCCAGTGCTGCACGCTCAACCTGGCATCTAAAATTCAAGCTGTGTTCTTTCTGCCTCACGCGTTATCGTATCAACAGCCGCGGCTCCAGAGCCAGACCTTCGCTGGCAATTTCGCTGGTGATGCAGAAGGTGGAAAGAATTTTCCTTGCTGGTCTATGCAAATTGTATTCTTTATTTTTGTCAGAGAACTAAACATGCATGAAGCTCAACTCCTTTCTCGCTCGTGTTGGGGTAGCTTTGCTGACTTTTTCGGAGCTGCTTCAAGCTTGTGCAGGTGTTAGGGCAGGGAGAGCCAGCCTGCAAACTCGGGATGGGCTCTAAGGCAGCTATGGGTGGTACCACAGTGTCTTTTTAATTGATGTTACCCTTGTGCTGAAAAGCAAACAAAATTCCTCCTTCAGTTTATAGGCTTTATTGTTTCCTGATGCAGCCCATTAAAGAGAGACAAATGGGTTTACAGTAGCCTGCAGTACTGCCCAACGTGCTGTGGTTGATGTGTAAGTGACAGCTTGACAATTTCCTGTGCGTTTTCTCAGCAAGGCTGCTCTTAATTGTTAGAGGGTTTTTTTCTCCCCTTTCCATTAATGTGATGTCATTATACTGCAGCTCATGGGATTTTACCCTAAATATTTCATGCAGAGAAGCAGAAACTGTACGCTTTTTTTTTTTTTCTTGTCATGGTTTTGATTAGGAATTCCACTGATCCCTGTCCAGAAGAGCCCTTAGTAAAATCTAACTAGGGAATTAAAAATTAAAAAGTGCATAAAAACTTTTGTTGAAGTTAGGACAATAAGCATTCCTACAGCTTCTTTGCCTGGCTTTCTTTGTCCCTCTCAACCCTCTTAGCCTCTACAGAGAAACAAATTAATATCCTAGAAGGAAAGACATTTTATCCTTTGCCTTGTCCAGCCAGTTTTGG
>JAVCKT010021491.1:8875-35895 GCA_032273925.1 Rhynchotus rufescens
CAAGCCTAAAAAATCTATTAAAGTGATTATGGAGGTATACTTTTTTTTTTTAAAGACTATAACTTAAATGATGCATCTCCAGCTTTCTAATGCCTCTTCCAGCAAAGCAGGGCTAGTTGAGCAAAACTTCCCACTTTTCCTAGCAGACATATGTCAAATCAGTTATCAGAAAATAACCTATGCTCTACTACAGTGGTCTAAAAGGTAGAGCAGCACAAATATCTAAAAGAATGTTTCAACTATCAGAACTTCCTTTTAAAAGGAGTGCAAGTGATACATCAACAGAAACATTTGTGGTTCCGAATTTATGAAGGGCAGCCAAGTAACATGGCACAACACCAAGAGAACACGTAATTCTTGGGTATCACAGGCATTATGAGACTACTTCTGTTGCTGCCCGTCACTACCCAGGGGAACCATCAATTACACAACTGTTAGCATCAGAAAGACCTTTTGCCTGAACAGCTCAGCTTCTACTAAGCGCGACCATAGGTATTAGAGTCATGAAGAGATAAGCTACAGATAGATCATTACCACACAAAGGGTTTAATTAACACTAGCAAATAGGAGAGAATAAAAATTACTGAAATAACCATTTTCTCTTGGCACTGTGAAGATCTCTCTACAGTACTCAAAGCTGCATGTGAAGAGCTTGTCCACATCAGAAAGTTTATGAAAAGAAAGTTCAAATAAACAATGTATACTGTGTGTGAACCAGGGTAGTTGAAAAAAATCTTGGAGTATTAGCAAAAACTAGAAACCATCAATCAAAAAGCAGAAACAGAAACTGCAGGGAAAACTTACCAGAACACGATCTCCAATTTTAAGCTCCCTTTCTCCTTTCTTCACAGATCCTGCTTCAGACAGGTTTGATATAGATTCGCTTGCAGTTTTTGAAAGATTGCTAATATGGGAAGGAGTCGAGTGCTCCTTAGCAGCAAGTGGTGAAGTTTTGTGTGGAATTCCTGAAGGCGGAAGCGCAGCAGCAGACGAAGACACCACGCTAGCAGCTGAGGTGGAAGTTGGGGACGTAGCTCTAGAAGCATGAGCTGTCTGGGTACCATTAGCTTCATCCTCCGTCAACACTTTCCTTGTCAACTTTGATGGCCTGGTAAATATTCCCCTCAAGGGTTCACACTGGAAATACCGAACTCCAGCCACAGAGCCATCGTTCTTCCCAATTGGTTCATCTAGGACAATCCCTGCCCACTGTCCTGGAGCAAATTGCGTTTCGCCAAGAAACTGAATAAAGCCAGGTTTATTTCCATTGACCCAAACACGCTCCCCAACTCTGAAATCATCCACAAACTCATCATGTGCGTCTGCAGCGGTAGCACTTGAGGTCTTTTCAGTGGAAGCTGCTTTTTCAGCAGGAGCTAAAATCAAGCAGAATGAGAAAGCAATCATTATCAAATACATTAGTATTTGATCAGGCTTCATTAATCTGTTTCAATTTAATAAGCAATTAGAAAAGCATGACTTTGAAAAGGAGTACAATTCCAGGTTTTCTTACCTATGAAAATACTGCAGTCTCTGAAATACATAATTTAAAGTCTAAAGAGACTTTGAATGCATTTAACTTAATCTTATAATATTTTAATCAAACTCAAGAAGTCAAACACCAAAAACTAAGCAATTGTCTTTGGAGAAAATGTTATGATCATGATAAAGAAAACTGCTTGCTACCAATTAGTGAAAAAATAGAATTCTGAAACAGGTGAAGGATTTTTGTTAGGTCAGAAATGAGCAAAAATAGTTTAGTATAAATAGTAAAAATAACATATAAACATAGCTGTGAAACCACTTTTTGTTAGAAGAAAAGACTAATAAGTAAAAGTGAAGATATTTATGTATTCATTACCAGCTGCAACAGATACAGGTGTTTTCAGTAATGTACTCCCAGGCTTGGTGATCTTTGAAGGAGCCTTTAGTCCACTTGGCTTTAACATACTCATCTTGCCACTGTTAATCTTCACCTGTAGTAACTATCCTTTTCTTAACATGGATACAGTCTGTTCTTCTCTGTTTTCCACTTCTGGATTAAACCTGCATATAAAATATATAAAAACATATATTATAGATAGATAGATAGATAGATAGATAGATAGATAGATAGATAGATATTTTAACTCCTAGAAAATAAAGGAGTTACTACATTGTAGCCTGTGTATGAAAACACACAATAAAAGATGCTTTATAATAACAAATAGAAGCATTTCCCTGGACAGTGTTTTCAACCTTTCATTTCTTGGAAGGCATTTCCTATTATAAGACACTAAATCTGAACTTAAAACATCAAAATAATTCGCTTCACTGACTGCTGATGTACTCATCTTGAGCTTTAAACTAAAAGGCTATTTTAGGAAAGAAAACCAAAGCCCTTAACAGCATTACTAACATTACACAGAGATATAATCGCTCTGTGCACCCTACTGTTTTAAGTCACATTTTTCAAGTGTTGCAACATACCAGCAAAAATAACTTGAAACTAGAGAACTAACTACAAGATAAGTCCAGAGAACCGGGAATTTCAGGATAAAAGGAAAGAGTTTCTTTAAAAAGTTATTGCAACTGAAAAAGTAAGCCTGGTCAACAGAGCTCAATGTTTACAACTAGAAAGTAAACATCTACCTCAGCTCTACTGGAATCGCACGCTGGAGATCACAAGATACATTAGCTCACAGTCCCCAGCACAGTGCCCCAGCTACAATCCGCTGCAGGGAGGAGGAGGAGGAGGAGGGACTCTTCGCCACGTTGCTAGGATAAAGCACTGCTCCAACTTGGAAGCCAACTCTAAGCTTTCCAGGCAGGCACGCCGTGAGGTTTTGCCACAGAAGGCATCTTCTTTCTGATTACAAAAGCTTTAGGAAAGCTTTTTAATTTATATTGTGAATTCAGAGCCAAGCTGTAAGCTGACTGCTGCCTCCCTGCTTTAAAAGCAAGAACGGCTCTTTATGAACATAGCTTAGATATTTACTAAGATACATAATTATGTATATATATATAGTATTGACAGAACTATGCCCATTTAAAAGCCACCACCTACCTAAACAAAAATAAAACCACAAAGGAAATGTAGACATGTGACAGTGTCAGACTGTTTGTGCAGATCACGACAAACCAGAACTGCAAAGCAGGTCTCAGCGCTGCTGTTTACTCAGCACCTTGGCACCAGTCCGGCTGTACGCGCAGGCAAAGGGCCGGACAACCGCAGCGTTCCTCGGAGCGGCGGTACAAGCACCCCGGTGCCCACACCAAGTACACCGGGTATTTAAAGGCAAGAGAGACACTAGGAAAGCAGGAATTGCTCCCTGCAGTAATAAGGACTAAGGTCTTTTACCCACCGGTCTAAGTTTCACCTTGCACATACTATCAACAGCTAGCACGTTAGTCCTAAAAATCAATTCCCTGTGGAAAAAAAGAGATTGTCAGTTACACAGCTCTGTGATCCTATACGACAAGGTGAAACATTCTTCTGCTATTTCAGAATTGGCTGTGCCAAATTTAAGTCATTTTTCTAATTTAGCCTGCAATAAATTTATACTTTAAAGAGCGTTAATTGCCACCTCATCTGCATGGTATTTGTCTACAATTTAAGTTATGCTGCGTGAGAACTCTGAGGTAGCATCATGCAGGCTGCTGAGCATTTCTTGGTCCAGCACTGCCAGAAGTCTATCACCCCCATTTGCAGTTATGACTAGTGGAGAGAAAAATTTCTCTGTTCTTTCTATAGCATCCACATCAATTGACTACTAATTTAAAATAGGAGTGCTCAGACAAGCAGCAAAGCAGAGTGAGATCTCTGAAATCAAAGCACAGGCTTGTTTCTTCCCAGCCCACCAAAATCCATGGAAGGTGCAAAGAAATGTCATTGAGATAAGCGCAAGACTTTGCTTTCCTTTGTCACAAAAAAAAAAAAAAAAAAGTAATTTTCATTCATTATAAAGGAATATAGGATAAGTGGGCACAAATATATGATAAAATATAAATCTTGTGCACCCTCCCAACTGCGTGTTGCTTTTGTTGCCTTTTGTTGCTAGTTTCAAATGATTCTTGAATAAAGTTTAACAAGCTGTGGCCAACAGAAAGCTAGAACATTCTGATACAGCATTTCTTGGCGCGAGGCACCCATTCACATTTTAATCCTGCTCTCCGCAGTCATGGGTTATGTATCTGCTGTGTCATTTGCTTTTTTGAATATACAAGCCTTCAGCTAGACCAAGTAACACAATCTTTTGTGCCCTAGTTTCAGGGTTACTGAAATTGCAGCTTAATGCAACAAACTACTAAGATCCAGGCAAATTATTTTAGCATATTATTGCTTTATTGCAAAAGTAAAAAGGCAACTTCAACTTAGAAAGGACCAGGATCTTCACTTACATACTAGCATTTTGTACAATTAACAAAACACTGAAAGCTCATCCTGAACTGCTGTCTGTTTTACAGCATTTAGACCAGAATATATATGCGAAGAGAAAGACAAACAGTGGGGACATCACAGGAACTGCTAACTTGAGATTTATACAGGTGCATTGATTTGTGGTCAAGCTGTCAAATCATCTAAGAAAACATCTACGCTTTGGTGCAAGCAAGTTCTGCTCTTAACCCAGTGTCAGAGCACGCTATTTACCAACAGCCAAAGAGCAATTCCTATAACAAAAGGGTCTGCCCACTGCTGCTTCATTCAGAACAGTATTTCTAGTTCCCAAAAATCTAAATTAATAATCAAATTAGAAAAAAAAAAAAGTGTTAGCTCATTCCTGGAAGAGCCATGTGGTCACAACAAAAAGAACAGTACCTGTAGCTGTCTAATCTTAGCTGACACGTGAGGAACATTCTGCCAGCGCCACTCTCTCCTTCCTCAGGACAGGTGCCAATATTAAAGTAAAATGTTTCATCTGATAAAGCATTTGAAACTATGAATGGACAACTAAAGGAAGAAACATTTGCTAACATTACACCTTGCAGCTACCCCTGAACAGACGCGGCGTTTCCATGGAGAAAAGCAAGTTGTCTGTAAATTCGGCGTGGAAACAAAGAGGACGTTCTAGAATAGAGCAGCACAATATTTGAATCGACTCAAAGCACAGACCGTGTTACAGAGCCTTCTGCGGGCGGCCACACACGAACTCACCCTGGCAGCGTCCGCCGACACCAGAACGTGACCCTCACGTTGCGGGGTTTCTGTACGAAGTGAAACGATTTGTTTGTGAACAGTCGGTCACAACTGGCCATGCGCAAGTTCTACAGAAATTTTGAACTGAGAAGATTACTATTAAGCTCACAGTAACACTATGAAGGACTAAATATTGTTGGAAAATCCCTTTCAAGGCCAACATGCCTCTACATATAAAAAGGAGACAGCTTTGACTTGTTAATTCTGCTAAGTATACTCATGTTTTGCAAAATAAACCTTAAGACTAATACATACTAAATATTCTGAAATACTTGTGGAGAATAAATCATTCTGCTAGGCAAAGCAAGTCTTCTAAGAACTCCCAGGGATCTGTTACCACAGAAGATCAAGTTTAATCACTCTGACGGACAAGTTGTAGGTATCTTATAAATAAATTTAGTAAAAAAAAAAAAAAAAAAAAAAGGCTATCTTAAAGATAGAAAAC
This sequence comes from Rhynchotus rufescens, assembly GCA_032273925.1. Taxonomy (NCBI): domain Eukaryota; kingdom Metazoa; phylum Chordata; class Aves; order Tinamiformes; family Tinamidae; genus Rhynchotus; species Rhynchotus rufescens. Next base: position 14,497 of record JAVCKT010021491.1, read on the forward strand.
CAGAAGGTTTTAATACGTCAGAAAGTGTACACATTAGCAAGACATACTTATTTTGACAGCATCATTAATCTGATGAAGGTAACTTGAGGCAAAGAGCGGCTGATGAATTACTCAAACTGCATCACATCTATATGGCCACCAACGGAGATCTTCTAAATCTTTGAATTCTGTTACACAGGGCAAGGATCAGATAAAAGCCTGAAGCAACTGTTACATTCAGTGAAACAAAGAGGCTCAAAGAATATTCAAACCAGCCGCAAGACTGTAATGTAAACACTTTGCGTTGCCATCACTCATACCTCTATTGGGCAGCCACCACACCACGGTTTAAACACCGCCCCATAAATAGCCCCTGGTTTCTATGTGTCTGCAAAAGATGAATCTCTGTTTCTTTAAAAACTCAGAGGACGACTCCTATCTTATTACACACTTAGAGGTATTGGGCAGGAACAAATCTTGTTTGGGAAGCAATCCAAAAGTCCCATAGTGCTGATCTCATTACCCTAACAACATTAATCTAGAACTCAACCAGTAGTTTTATAGAGTTGTTTCTTAACCAAGACATATAGTATATGCTATATTTCTAGGTTGTGTAGATGACTCAAATAGTTTTCTCTTCAGCATGACTTCACGGACCTTAAACATACTAAAGACCAAAGGCCTTTATATAAGACCTTATCTTCCCACCTCAAGGCTTTTATGATAGCCAAGCCTGCATACGACTCTTTTTCTCCTTTCGTTTTGAACTTGTGATTAATTTAAATTACATTATATAAGAGGTAGGTGGTTTCTAAGAGAATTACATTCTTACAAGGTCCCCAAAAGAAACCAACAGGTATCTTATCAAGAGGTATAGCATACTCGTGTTCAGATACTCTCGAGTTTTTCCCAGTGACTTCAGATCAGACCAACTAATTTTTATAGCTAAATGGAAAAGCCAAAATGCTGCCACCAACACACAGCACAAGATTATCTGTATACATGAAGATGACATACAATTTGAATATAGTACAGTTAGCAAGGTAAGCATCATGAGGTACATATTTTGAAAATTAGATGTTTTGAGTGACATTGCTCAATGGCTAAGTAAGAGACATAACTGTCTGTTTCCCACAGGGAAGGATATTCCTGCAAACTGAATACACTGGATTCTGTCTCCACATCTTTGGGAGGGAAAGGGAAAAGCAGGACAAATTCCTATGGCTGAGAAACTATACTACGAGCCAGATGATGATTCACACAAGAGACAGTAAAAGGCTCTGGATCTCAAACTCTCCATCAGACATTGCAGTGATGCTGGGAGGAAGGTACTTCATTAAGGCTTCTGTTCTATTTACGGATTTTAATTCCACACCAAGGACATTTTAAGTCACCCCACCCCACCTTATCATTCTGTAACCTACTGAGCTCATTCAGTTTCCTAAATGCCTTGAGAGCCTCATTAAAGAAATATATACCACTGAAAATTGAAAACTTAGATTACTGAATACAATAATAAGAGGACTCAATGTCTCTAGCAGTTTAAAAGTATTTCAGAGCAGTAATACTAAGAGTAATTTTTTATACATCCATGTAGCTAAATCTAAACACAGTCTGTTCAATTTTCAGAAAGATTCCCACTTTTAATTAAAAATAAAAGAAGAGCAAATAACTTTTTAAAAGAAGAAGAATATATGATGCAAACTCTAACACTTCACATTGCCAGCGTACACATGCACTATAAAAACGTCACTGCTACAGTCTATTAAAAGACTAGAAAGCACATGATCCTCCTAAACACACATCAATCTCTACAGAATGAGTCAAGGACTGAGAAGTAGAAGTTTTCAGCTGAGAAAGTAAATTACCACCTGTTCTGATAAACTCATTATCAATACTTATTTTTCCTTCCTATTTTTTTCCCACGGAGCTTCCTAATTGGGTTTTCAACAGTCCTACATTTCAATAACAAAAAGAGTATTTTATTTGGCTAGCAGCACTGGCTTCTCCTGCTGATAATGTACTTTAACCCTCTTAGTAAGTACATTCGGTCCACGACCACAATTACCATTTTGGAAGGCAGAAGATAAACTTTAGATTTCAGATAATTTAGTTTGAGAAGGAAAATATCACCTCCTGTCATCCTCAAAACCAAGTACATCTAAACAAGGATATACAGTTACTAACTGACATAATTATATCTGAAGTATCCGAAGTAAAAATGCCACTTTATTTTATAGCAAGAATTTGATTTGGATAGACTTGGGTAAAAGCATAACTGTTTTCAAAAAGTGAGAAATAAACCCAGCAATTTTTTTTCTTTAGCTCTCAATGTTCTTACCCTTTTAAATAGTACCATGACGGCTACAGGACTGACATATAATAAAGTAGAAGTGGAAATACAGAGCTTAGATAAATATTGCTTTGATTCAGTGGATCCTGCTATCCAGGATAGAAGAAGAGTGACAGAGATAGAGAAGTTAACTCTGTTACTGAGTTTCTCTCATTCTCTTGCAACTTCTCACCAAAATAAGCTAAATATAGAGTCAGAAAAAAAAAAAAAAAGATTAAGAAACTGCACAGCTTTTAATGGTCTCTCTCCTTAGAAAAGTAGCGCGCAGAGACATGTTTCAGATCAAAGGAACGGATGGTACCATTCACTCCAAGATCTCACATCCGAGTTTGCTCAGGAGAGTTGACCAAAACCTCCAGGTAGAAAACCATTAAGACAAGGGGTAAGCTAGAAACTAGTGCATTCTGTCCACAGAGTACAAGTAAAAACTCTTCATTTTTCACTGAAGTCAGGGACTAGATTTGTGGGTATTTTAAGGGTAAAATGTGCCATTCTCTTACGTCACGAGAGAGCAGCATCACTTTGCAAAAGTGCTTCCAAAAGGCAGACACCTGGGCAAGCACAGACAGGCTGAAATTAGAGGCAGGAACCAACAGCTCGCTTCGATTCTGCTGGTCAAGGACAACAAAATGGTTACTCCATTAGAAATTGGCACCCAGTTCAGGGCAGCTGAGATTACAGCTAATGCGGGATATAATTGCCTTTCATTAAATAACAAAACACCATCCAACTGAAGCACTTCTAAACATGCCGGTCCCATAAGGATTCCAGTGCATTACTCTTCTATACATGCCAGAGCCAGTAGTCCCCAGCGAATGCCAGAGAATGAAACAAGGGCTGTATTCATTCACGGCCATCATGTTCAAACATTAGAAAACTTGCATTTAACATAGAGAGTTAGCATTTGACCCAAATGTTTTGGGGAGAAAAAAAAAAAAAGAGCTGTATTTTTGAAAAACCATATTGGTAAGACATATTGTCCAATTCTTTTTGAATGAAGATCTATTCTGTCTGAAATATTCTCTGTCGCTCCCCAGGAGAAACTTTAACATGGCTCCAAAGATAAATGGACAGACCCTAAAGATATCATCCAATTATTTATAAATTATTGGATTAGACTAATTTATTGGATTATTGGAGCAAATAAAGGCTGTTCTAGATATACACATTCGCGTAGAGAGTCACACTAATCAGCATATATGGACACTGTTCTAACTCACAGTATATTCACATGAGGAAAGACGTGGTTTATTTCCTATGATACACCTGAGAGATGGTAATGCAAGACAGCTGTACCCTCACACACCCCAAAACACTTGAAAGTTGAACTAAGGAAAGTACTTCCATGATCTAAGGTCCATAAAATGCCATAATCATAAATCAAGAACTAATTATCTTCTACGACTCTCCAGTCGTACTGTTTTCAGCATGCCATGAACCAGCTTTGCTGGTAACTGAACAGTTACACATTCCTTAGACCTGTTGATAAGGCAAAAAATATATGTAACTTTTCCTCCACTATATTTAATTTGCTATCTTGTTACATGCTACAGCAGGTACCCACAGATACACACTTAAGAAACATCATTCTCTGGCAGTGCTATTTTCAGAACTGCATGTAAACTTCTGCTCTTAAAATAACATTCTTAGCAAAGCAGCAGGCATAACAGCACTTCCTTTTTTGTAGCTCTTTTTTTTCTTCCTCCGCACTAATAGAGACATCACGTGTTTTTTAATCTTTCCGCTCAAAGATCTCAGAGCGACTCATGAACTTTCACAAATCCCTAGAAGGTTCAGACTCCGTTCTACAAACTGGGCAAGTGGAGAAAAAAACCACCACCACCACCAAAAAAAAACACTCAATTCCCCCACAGACACTCTTAAAACCCTCTTTATCTCTCAAGTCATATTTTTAGTCAGCAACATATACAGTCATAGTCTACGTTTCTTCCTCCATGTTGTATTTTGAAGGAGATTTTTTTTTTTTTTTGGTCGTTTTTTTGTGTGCTTGTTTTGTTTTACAACACATACACAAAGGTGACAGGGAAAACGTAACTCCTGATTCTAATGCAGCAGGAGCCACATTAACGGGATGGCAACCAAAACAATTACCTAGAGCCCTATGACAGCTGAGGCATGAAAAAGAGAGCACTAAATGGCCTTAGGTAGCGGCACTAGTGACAGGGAGGGAAGCAGGAGGGGCCTGCAGAGTTGGAGCCTTTGTGGGGAGAGCGCAAAGCACCAGCTCCAGACACGGCAGAACTGCCCTACGTGCTGAGGTGGTACATGGGCGTCTTGGCTGCAGGACACTGGGAACAATTCCTTCCAGAAATGGAGGAGAAAAAAAAATGAAATAGGTAAACTATAGGGCAATTCATTAATTGGGAAAATGACGGCACATAGTAAATAAGTGTGGGATGTGGAAAACTGTAAGGCTGCACTAGCATGAGACACCAGGACCTACCCCCGCAGACCATCTACTGAAGACACAAATAGCTAAGCAGAGCTCTGCACCTTCCCAGATGGAAAGGTAACGTCCGTACGGATGAGGATGCATCTAAACCACCAAGGCCCCGTCTGCCGCTCGCGAGCCACGAGGGTTCGCGTGGCGAGAGACGTGGCTCTGGGCAAACCCCGTCCACCCCGTTCCGGCAGCGCCTGGGCACCAGTTGATCCCGATCGGCACCGTGATGCGGCTGGACCTTGGTCCCGGTGACCGCGCAGGCTGCGCGGGAGAGGGCAGCGCGGCGAGGCCGAGCGGCCGCCGCCGGAGCAGCCCCGCCGGCCGCTGTCACCCGGGCACGGCGGGGCGCGGGCACGTGCGAGGCCACACTCGCCGCCTCCCCGGGCGGCGCGGATGGACAGGACACCCGGTCCGGCCCGGTCCGGCCGTGCGGGATGCGGGACCATGTCCGCTCGCAGGGTCCCTCGGGGACCCCCACGGCTGGCACAGGGCCCCTCAGGGCCGGCACTGGGTCCACCATGGCAGCAGCACAGGGTCCTTCCCGCACCCCTCACAACCGGCACAGGGCCTCCCCAGTCCAACCCGGCGGAGGGTCCCGCCGCCCCTCACCCTGGGCCCCGGCGGTTCCCCCCGCAGCGAGCCCTTCCCGCCACGCCGAGCCCCGCTTCCACCGCCTCCTTCCCACACGCGTCGTGCCCCGCCGGCGCCTCCCCGGCGGCCCCGCCGCGCCGGCGGCACCGGCGACGCTGCCCGGCAGAGCTGCCGCGCAGGCGGGAAATAATTTAATAAAGGAATGCTTGGAATTATATCATCCTAAATAATATAATAAACCCTAATTTACTCACATTTATCTCCTGGAGTTTTTTCTGAAAGCAGTAATCTTGCATCTTCTACAGTGATGGATTAGCGGGAAGGAAACTCCGCTGGGGAATAAAAACCCACATCGTGTAGTTTTTGACATGTTATTATTCAGTTTTATCTCGGGTTGCTCATTGCTGGCCCATTACTCATGTTCACGGGGATTTTTCTCCCGCTTATTTATTTATTTTTCCTGTGGCCAGATGTGCACGTGCTCACAAATCACTGCTGCTCCCCGCGGCGCAGGCCGGGCAGCCCCGGAGCGCGGGCGCCTTCCTGCAGCAGCTCGGGCACCGCCGCCCTCCCGTCCGTAATTGTGAACACGCAGCGCCCAATAGCTGCAGTCACTAACACTGCAAATGGAGGAGTCCTCAGCCGGTAGCTTTAATTACGGCCCAAACTGGGTCTTTACTGCTTATTAGCAGCTATGCACGGCAGTCGCCGGGATGCAGCGCCCCGCAGCTTTCCCCTCCGAGGGAAGCTGTGTTGGCTGCCGCACTCAGAGTCACCGAGAGGTTATTGAATAACTGCAGATTGCACGAGGAACGCGGGCCGTGCCGCCTCTCCTATTTATTGCCGCCTCTCTGTTTACTGCCAAGCTTCAAAGCAGTTTCCAAACTTCAGCGACTGGTTGGCCCGGGCTGCGCGGCAGCGCGGGCTGCCTGGAGCCCCGCGGCGAAGCCCCCCGTGCCGCGTCCCCAGGCTGAACTTTACCCTGCGCTCGCAATTAGGCAGACAACAAGCTCCGTGTCTGAAGCTCCGTGTTTGACTATCCCTGCCCAAGTTTGCTTAGCTCAAGCTGGAATCTGCAGTAAGCAAACGCTTTTCTGTTTATCCTGGGCGCTAATGAAGAGCCGGCGAGCTGCGCCCGTTGGTGACGGCGGGATGAGGCTGTTTGCAGAGCACGTGCACGCAGTGGGTGGCACCGGGCGCCCATGCATTGTGGCGCGCGCAGGGCTGCGTGCAGGACGGCGCGGCGGTACCGGCTCCCCGCGCCCAAGGTTAGCGCCCAGGGGGGCGGCCGCCTTGCAGCGCTGATTGCGGAGCCGGCAGGAGCCGCGAAGATTTCTAATTAAGATTAAAGCATGTGCGGAGCTCATAAATGGGCCTCAGGAATGCTTAATTTGATTAGCTCGCTTCCTTGTGCAGCGCGCGCCCAAGGTGCTGGGCAGCGGCGGGTGCCAGGGAGGAGCCGCCACACGTGCCAGGACACCCAGAGCGGCTGTCCCCACACCGTGCCTGCGGTGTGCCTGCAGCCCCACACCGTGCCCGCGCCCTCCCGCCTGCTCTGGCTCTGCCCCGCGCCGGGCCGTGCCGCAGCGACCGCAGGCGCCGGCAGCGCCGAGCTCGGGGCCTACCTGAGCGGGGGGACAGCTGCGCATCAATATTTATTCCAAACTCCCAGGAAACCTGGATGAAGTGTAATTATCTCAGCTCAATCAGCTCGGATTAGCATAACATCAAGTCGCCCATCAGATGGGGGGTTTGATTCCCAGGATCAAAGCCGCGCACTGCAGCCGCTGATTAATCGGGGCCGAGGGAGGCGGCAGAAGAAAGCGGCGCGCTCCACGCCTTTGATATCCCAGTTGTGGCCAAGTTAACTTTGTGCTTTCAAAGTTTCCCCGGTCTCCGCCCTGGCAGTGTCCCTGGCCATGCCGTGCCGTGCCGTGCCGTGCGCGCCGGTGGCCAGCGGCCTCCAGCGCCGCCGAGCGCCCCGCGTAGCGCCGCCCAGCATTGCGGCCCCTGCCTCCACCTCCCTTAATTAAGAGCTAAATATAGATCTTAATTAAGGCACTGATGAATTTAATTTAGAGTGGCATTACTGCCTTAACTTCCAGAGCTCGGAGCCTTGTTTGTATAATGTATAATATAAGCTAAATGAGTGCTTACTTGTTACCACCATAAATAATTCCCTTGCAAATCCCCTCAGATACGTTGCAGACACTAATCCATCTCCTCCTACGGAATATTCATGGGCTCCAATCCTCTTGCTTCCTACCTCGACGATTTTCACATAACACCACCAAGCAGCTTGCCAACTTTTCCCGTCTAAAATTAGCGCTATCGGAGAGCGGGAGCGGGCTGGGCAGGGGAGGACCCCCCCTGCTCCCGGGGGAGCGGCGCCCACAAGGGGCGGCTCCCGGCGGCGGCAGAGCCCGGCGCCAGCGCCTCGCTCGGCGAGCGCAGCGCCGTGCACGTCGCACTCGCAGTGCCCGCGCCGCCGGGAGGGAGAGCAGCGGCCCCGCGGGCGCCGCCCGCGGCCCACGCCCGCCTCGCTCGCTCCGAGGAGCTCTGCAAAGCCCCGCTTTCATTCCTGCAACGGGCAGCAAAATAATCAATTGATTCCTTGATAGTGCCTAAGCCACGTGGGCCTGTCTGTGGGAAGCAGAGGCCGGTGGATAGAACGGGAATTAAGGGTTTAGAAAAAACGGAAGGCGTGCACGCACGGGGAAAGCTGCAGGCAAAATTCGCAGTGATCAGGGACTTAACGGGCGGCTTAAAGCCTTCCCGGGAGCCGCCCCGGGGCAGGCAGCGCCGCTGCCGCGGGAAGGAGCGTGGCCCCGGCGCCCAGGAACCACCGGGCGCCTGGGCGCGGGCGGACGGGCGCGGCGGGCACCGGGCCCCTCGCTCCGCCCTGCCCGGACAGCCTGCGCTTCGGAAGTCTGCTCAGAAAAACAAAGGAGAAAGGCAAGAGGAGGCTTTTTGAAGGCAAACCTCCCGGCTCCTTAGGGAAAGCGCCCAGTTTTCAGAATACTAATTAAAAGCATGAAAGTGCTTTTAGAGAGAGCCCCTGAGGGCGAGCTGGGAGGCGGGCAGCAGGGACGCGCAGCAAAGGTCCCGGTGCGGTGCGCGCCCCGACCCGCGGCCTGGGCAGGGGCTTTCGCTGTGCCCACCGGTTGCAGCGTGGCCCTTGGCCCTCCCATGGCTGCTCGGGGGACCTCGGGGGGGACCGCGGAGGCCGGGGGTGCGCGGCAGGTCCCCGCGCTCCGGGCGCTGGGGGAGCGCGCGCCAGCGGCAGGCACCGCGGCCTCCCTGCTGATGCTGAGATAACGCGTCGCGTAATAGTTCCCGACGTATCTCATTGAAATATAACAAAATATTTGCATAGCGTTATTAGATAAATGGGAGCTGACTGGAGGCAGAGCTGCTGTGGAAGTGCAGTATGAAAATTCATTTAAAATGAAAGAATATGGAAGCTTAAGTTTATGGTAATGGATTGACGGGGAGAGGAGCTAATGAGTGCTGGCAAGCGCCCCGCGAGGCTGCAGGGCTGCTCCGCGGGGCGCCCTGCGAGCCCCCGGCCCCGCGTTTGCTGCCCTGCTGGGCAACCCTGGGCGCTTGGGCACCGCCAGGGCCTGGCAGGGCACGCAGGTGCGGAGCAGCGCCAGGTGATCCCTATAACGAGCAGCAAATGCCTTGGGCTTAAGTACATGCTGACCTCGCTGCTTTTCCCCTTTGTGTGCTAAGGCTGGGCTTGGAGGGGCTGCCGCAGAGGTAGTACCTGCTCTCCTTGCTAAACAACACACGCAGCCTGTCCTGAGCTTGCAGGAGGACCCTGCAGCTGCCATCCCTCCCATCCTGAAGACCTCCTTCAGGAGCTGCCCGCCCGTGGACTTCTGCCGTGAGTCACTGCTTTAGTCTTGCTGTTCTGCTAGCCCACATGTTAGCGGTTTGAGAATGCCGGGGGGCTAACAAGGCGGAGAGGAAGAGGGGAAGGCACCGCGGGCGACACGCGCAGGCGGGCAGCTTGTGCCGCTGCGGGGCGCGGGAGGCGAGGCGGGCAGCCGAGCAGCGGGCTCCTGCGCTGCAGCCGCTGCTGGAGCGCTGGGCACCAACGGGCGGGCGGCCCTGGGCACCCCGGGCACACGGCCTGAGAGGCGGGCGGTGGCGGTGCTGCGAGCCCGGCCGGACGGGCGCTGCGCGTTCCCCGGGGACGCCGCTCGGCGCGGGCAGCGCCCGGGGCTGGCGCTGGTCCCTCCCCGAGGCCGCTCGGCTGGGCGCGCCGGCAGCAGCGCCGCGAGCGCCTCTGCTGCGGAGCCGCCTCTCATCGCCTCCGTCCTTGTTACCGCGCTCCCCCTTCTTTGCGCTCCCCCTAATGAGCGACTCCGGCTTGATGTACAAGATGTAAGTATACAAGTTATTAATCTTCCACCAAAGCAATTACATCAGCACAAAATGCCTCGCTGCCAGTGTGCTTGTTCCTCTCTTGCCCCCTTATCAGGTTAGCAGTTTCGGATCTGCAGTAAGTGTTCAGAAATCAATTTTCAGCTTATTTTGTGCTACAAAATTCGCCATGCCTGAATCTGTGATACTAATTGAACAGGAGCAATTGATGTTTTAGCAGTAATTAAAGATGGTAATTATTACCAAATCTCCCTGTGGCCCCGTGTGTTTGCTTTGGACTTGTCAAAACTAGGAGCAGGCGGAATCAATCTTAATAAAGTTGGTACTTCAAAGAGTCTTCCCCGTAATGGTTTCCCACAAGATCGGTGGTGGAGCAGCAGAGGAAGGTGAGGGAAATGATGAAGCCTGCTGGAGTGCAGGGGGATTACTGACTGTCTCCTGGTTTAAAATAAAGTCTCGATCCAAGATGCAAGCTTTCTGATGCCATTTCTAGGCCGCAGTTGCAGGAGTTGGCATGTAGTGGGGCAGGATGCTGGGCGCTCTGGCTGCAGATGCGACACGGATTGGGATGGGCCGGTGCAGGAGGAAACAGGCCTGGCTTTGCCGTGTCCCGCGGAGCCCTGTCGTGCGCAGCCGTCCGTGCAGGCTGCAGTGGAGCCAGGAGGCTGTCGGTGCCTGTCCCGTCCCCATGGAAAGGGGCGCAGGATGCCGGGCTCGGGGACGCAGCGGGACACTCGTGGGGTGCAGCGGGGTGCAGGGCTGGCGCCCACACCCGGGAGCTACAGCTGCTGCTGGCGCCGCCTGCCCTGCCCGGCCCCCGGGCGCTGCTTAATTATCCTGCTGGGGAGCCACTTTGCCTTTATTGCTTCCATTTATTATAAAGAGACCGGTGTCTGTTTTCTGAAGCAGCTATCTGGTCAAATCGCGGTTGATAAGCAATACTGGTCTGTCTTCCTAAGACAGCCAGAATTTATCACTTTTTATTTATTTATTTTGCGAGGCTCTGGTGGCGGCATGTATTTTTCTTGGAGTGACATTTTGCAAAAGGTTTTATTTTCCCGTTCAGCCCTGGTGGCAGCAACAACAAGAGCGGGAGGCGGCTCGGGAAGGGAGCCCGTGGGCAGGTAGCGCGAGCCGTGCGCCCGGTCCTGCTCGCGCTGCGCCCGGCGCCGATGGGCTGGAATGGGATGGACTGGGCTGGGATGGGCTGGATGCTCCATGGCGGCCACCTCCACGCGAGCGGAGCGCAGTGCAGCGCAGGCGCCGCGGGAAGCGCGCAGCCCTAATTTCCTAATTCGCCTCCGCGCAACAATGAAATTAAAGGAGCTCGCGCGCCGGCGCGTAATGATCATCAATTACGCTCTGCCGGGGCTGAGCTTCCTGCTCATCTCAATGTTATTTTATTATTGTTTCTTCTCGGTGATTGCGAGAGGATGAAAACAGAGGCGGCGGCTGCTCGAGGTCGCGGCGCGGGGCTGGGGAGCGCTGGGGGAGAATTAGAGAGAGCAATTACTGCCTGGTGGCAGGGAAGAGAGGAAGGAGCCTTTCCTCTCCTTAGCACCCGTCTCGGGCAGGGGAATCCATCATCCTGGGCCTAATCAGTTAATGCTGATAAACTGCCAGCAATAACTGACAATTGAACTGGGGGGTTTGGGCTCCGAGTTCATTCATTTTGAAAGTGCCATAACTAACCCATTAAAAACAGGAAAGCAAGAAATGAAAGCGCTGGCCCCAGCCTGGCTCCCCTAATGAAGGCTGCTGCTCACTCTTTTAAGTGTGGCTGACGACGTGTTCAGCGGCCGCTGATGCCAGCGGGGTGGTGGTGCCCGCAGGAGCCGCTTGCGGCCGGGCCGAGGGAAGGAGGCTGCGTTGCAGCGCGGACCGGGGCGCCGCTCCCCGCTGCGCTGGGCAGCGTGCGGCAGCAGCAGCGCTGCCAGCCGCAGCCGCCTTCCTGCCCCGCTTCCCCCCGAAACCCGGAGCTCCCTGCAGCAGAGCCCGGCGCGGCTGCCCCTTCCCGGCTCGCGCGGATCCTTCTGCTAAGGACTGGTGCTGTGTAATTACCTGCCTGCAAAGCCTGCCCCGATGTCTGCGCTGCGTTTGCCTGCCTTCCACTGCCGAGTCTGTCCACCTTTGTTGTTGCACTGCAGAGGCCTCTATTACCATTTCTTTTGTTCTCCGGGCAGGTATTTAAAGGCTTTGATGAGGTCACCTCATCACCTTCTCTTTGTGCATGTGAAAAGCGCGGACTCCTTGAGACTGGAGCAATGAGGCCGGCGCTGTGCCTGCGCGTCGCCGCGCGCCTTTGAAGAGCCCCGGCGCAGAGGCCGGGGTTGGGCACCCGGCCACGGCGGCCTCTTTGGAGAGCTCGCCCCACCGCGTCTTTGTGCGGCTCGCCCACTTCTGCAGAGGCCTTTGAGACTGCGCAGGGCTTGTGCTCCCGACTCGCTCAGAAACTTTCCCCGCGTTTCCTTCCCCTTTCATTCTTTCCCTCCCCGTGGCAGATAATGACTTCTCCTAGGAAACGGACTTGGCAGGGAGCGGCGGCTCTCGGCAGCCTCGCTGCTGGCCGTGCCGCCGTGCGCCGTGGCCGATGCCCGCGCGGGGCTGCCGGCCGCCGCGCGCGGAGGCTCCTCCTGATCCCCCTCTGCGGCGTTTTGCTCCAGCCTCGTGCCGGCCTCGGAGCCGCAGCGCGCTCACGGACGGGCGGCCCTGCGGGAAGCCGAGGCCGTTGGGCACGGAGCCGGTCCCGGTGCCGCCCAGGGGCTCCTGCACGCGGCTGCTGGTGGCCGCCGGGCGTGGGGCGGCGCGAGCCGGGCGCTGCCTCCCTCCTCGCCAGCTGCCCCCTCGTAATGAGGTGTCAGCCGCGGGCGGATGGAAGGGGGCGCGCCCGGGGCCCCGCGCTCCTTCGCGCCGCTTCCATTTCATCTCGGATTTGACATTAAACTTTAATAGTCTCAAGGACAAGAAGCCAAGAGATATCAGATGTAATGAGATAAAGCAAAGTTTCTCTGACAGCAAATTTGATCACAAATGGGCTCCGAGATTGCTTCTTTGATATAAATGAAACATAATTCATCTCCCAGTGCCTTGAACGGGCTTTGAGGCCATGTATAATAACAGTGTCACCACTGGCTGCCGCTGACAAGCGGCGGGAGCAGAAGGGGCTCCTGGAGCTCTCCTCGGCCCTTGGAGGGTCTTGCCACCCCCCGGGCACTCTCTTCCCTCCTCACGGGGTGGCAGCGCGCTGCGTGGTGAGCAGGGAAACGAGCGGTCCCGCTTGCTGCCCACGGCAGCAGCAGCTCCAGCCCCGCTCGCCCCGTGCGAGCGCCTTGCTGTGGCTCGCGCCGGCTCCGCGGCGGCGAGTGCCGCCTGCCACCGCTGCTCCCGCGAGGGGCCGTGCAGCCGCCGCCGCGTCTCCGTGCCCTCCGGCTGGCCGGCCGGCGAGCTGCGCAGCTGGCGGGCCCGACGGTGCGGTCCTGGTACCGCCTGGCACCCGAGAGGCCGGCCCAAGCGGGTGGCCGTGCTCGGCTCGGAGAGCGAACCGAGGCCAGCGAGCAGTGGGGACGAGCAAAGCGGTTTGCTGGAACCCCCCGGACCGCAGCTAGCGGAGCAAGGCGAAGGGTCAGGTGAACTGGGGAAATCGCTCGCGCTCAGGAGTCAGCCAAGCTCGGGTTGCGAAGATTAATTAGTTGGCGTTTGAAGGCATTGAAAAGAGTTGAAAGATTGCCAGATGTTATCAATTAGCCGCTTGGAAAGTCGCAGTGGCCAGGCACCCTGGCGCTTTCAGCTGGTGCTGCAAGTGCCTCGCCTGGTGCCTTGGTGCGAAGGGCTTGCGGCGGGTGCTCGGGAGCCGTCTCCCTGGCCGGCAGCGGGGCCCCGCGCTGCCCGCAGCGGATGCCCGGCTGGCCCCGGAGCGGTGTGCGAGAGAGCGCCTGGCCGCACTGCGGCAGAGCCCGTCCGTGCGCCCGGCACCGTGCGCCGCCCCGCGCTTCGCTGCGAGCAGCCCGCACCGAGACCCTGGGGCTGCCGCTGCCCACGCCGTAATTGTAATGGATTCATTTTGCACCGTTTCCTGATCTTGTTATTATCTTTGTCATCAGAATTAATTTAGCCCGGTGTTTTTCCTTCCCCTCTCTTCCTCTTTCTCATTACAAGTGTCTTGGAGAGGATATGACAGCAGCGTAATGGCTAGCGCCTCGCGCGCGAGGGGAAGCGCGCTCCAGCAGCGCGACCTTCCCGCGTGCTCCGCAGGCGGCCCCGGCGCCGCCGGCACGATGCCCGCCCCGCAGCCTCACGGCCAGCCGGAGCACCCTGCGCCTCTGGGGAGATGCCTGGGCTCGGGGCAAAAAGCACCAAACCGCGACGGCAGCGAAGCGCGATGAGCGTTTTGGGCCGGTTTCTGAAAGCGCCCCGGGCTCACGCTGCACGTGGACGTGTCTCCTGGGCTGCAAATACCCACCTTGCTGCAGGGGTTTCTGCTCCCGCACCAGCGTGTGCATCTGGTGACAAATGCCATCAATCTGCCGGAGCGGGAAGAAAGGCTTCCTGCCATGAGTGCAGCACTCGCTGCATTCTCTTAATTGGCAAGACGGGCTTGATTTATTTGTTAATTAACAGACAGACATGCGTGTGATTGCGCGTCGTGTTGTATGTGCGCTTCCGAGTGACAGCCCTGCCCGGGCAGAGGGAAAGGCAGCAGGGAAAGGCGTGCGGGCTTGGCAGTCTCCTGGTGCTTCCCCATGCCCGGGTTGTCCTCTGCCCGTGCCGGAAGATGGAAGCTCTGATCTTCTTCCCCTGACCTTGCTAAGGGCTGATTTCCTCGCGCTTAGAGCCCGCGAGCGGCTGAAGCAGGAGCGTGAGCGTGTGTGAATGCCCGGGGAAGGCAGCGCCGTGGCCAGCTGGGCTCCCCGCGGCCCGTGTGCACCGGCGGTGCCATCGGCAGCTCCCCGCGGTCCCCGGGGACCCCTTGTCCCCGGCCGGCGGCTGCGGCTCGGGCAGCGGGACCCCTGCGCGTGGCGATGGAGCAGCGCGTCCGCTGCAACTGCGGGGACCTTAATTGTCTGTTGGGAAAAGAACAGGAGGTTTTCACATGATAAAGAAGCCTGAAAATCAAGGATGGCAGCAGCTTCATCCTTTCTCTGTGTTTTCCTTTTTCCTTTTCTTTTGTTCTTTTTAATTTTTATTATCATTAAATTGCTTCTAGTGCCCTGTACTATTTCTGTGCAGTCACAATTACAGCTCCTGGAGGATTAAGGCCCAGGCACGCACGTGCAACCCAACAAGTTTGTGCAAAGGGCAGAGCGGAAGCTCCCCAGTGCAAAGCACCAGCTCAGCTCTAGCTGGGCCTGCCAAAGCCCGTGTGCAGCAGCAGAGTACGCGGGTGTGCGTCGGTGGCCGTGGAGCGGAGGGAGGCAATTCCTGTGCTGAGCGGGCGGCTGTTGGCTGCGCGGTTGTGCCGAGGGCCGTGCGCGGGTCCCCTCCACGCGCTGCTCCTGGCAGGGCTGGCAGAGCAGCCGCCGCGGGTCGCGGGGCTGAGCTGCCTGCTGACGGGCTCCTTCCTGCCTGCAGCTCCCGGCGCCTAGGAGAAGTCCAATTGATTCCTTCTAATAAATGAAGCGGTCGGCTGTCTCATTTGGAAGGTGACGCGCGCGCCGGCGCTCGGGCTGCTGCTGCTCGCCGTGGCTGCGAGACGCGCTCCTTGGGGCGGCGCTCGGCAGAGCTCTGGCCGTTCGGCAGCGGGTGCGGGGGCCTGCGGCCGTTCCGGGGAGCCGCTCTCGGCCGGGAGCTCGCGGCAGCTCCAGAGGCCTCGCGGGCTCCGGCGCGGTGCTGGGGAGCGGGCAGGCGAGCTTATCCGTGCCCTCTAACACTGTGCGGAGCTGCCGGCTCCCCGCTGGCTCCGCTGGCATGGTGCTGGGGAGCAGGGACCGGGAGCCGAGGGCAGAGGCCCCCGCGCTGGGCGCTGCGGGGCGGCGCGTGGCGCACACAGGGGCTGCGGCACGCGGGGCGTTGGGTTCCTGTCGGGCTCACGGGAGATCCCCAGCGATACCGGTTAGAGGTGTCAGAGCTACCTGCGGGAATGTTTCTTCCTGTGCTTCTTCATGGGACTTGAAGACATCACGGGCTCTCGCAGTAGGATACATAACGTCTCTCTCGTGGGCTCGCTCTCTTTCTCCATGTGACTTGCAATAAGTCACAGCAAAGGCTGTTTCCATGAGGAGAGGCGTAGCGGGTGCCTCCCCGGCAGCGGGGCACAGGGAGGCACGGGCACGAGCCGCCAGGGCCCTGGGGCACCCTGAGCTTTGCTGCTGCCGCTAAGAGGCTCCAAAGCAAACCTAATGAAATATGCAAGAAAGTGGTGCAAATAATTTAAACCTGTCAGCGCTGGAGACAGCGAAAGGTGAGGATAATGAAAGAAGCCCAGATGATGCCTGACACCCGCGATATATCAGCTGGAACAGGCACTTCATTAAAGCGGCGCCGTCCCCTGGCCAGGCGCGGGGAGGGGACGTGCCACGCCACGATCCCGTGCTCCCGGTGCTCCTCGCAGCTTCCATGGCAAAATGATGCTCTTTTCCAGCCAACACAACGCACCCACCAAAAGCTGCTTTACTTGCCACCATAGCAGGGGGAGCACCGAGACCCGGAGGAGGCCACAGTCCCTCGCTGCGGAGCCGGAGCATCCCGAGGAAGAGCCCCCCGCTGCTCTGCATCTGCTGCACTGCTGCCCTGTCTGCACAGCCCTGGCACCATCAGGTTCATAAATGCATTAACCGCCCTGTGTGGGAGGGATGGGGGCCGATCCCCTGGTGACCGCGGCCTCCGCTGCCCTGTTTCATTTCCTATTTAACCTGGGAAGAAGGCCGGGAATACCCAAATGGGCAGGCGGAGCGCGGCCCCGCTCGCAAGCGCCCGCTCTTAATGCGCCAACTCCCCCTGAATCGGCGGCTTGCTCGGGCTCCGGCTCCGCGAGCGAGACCCATTTGAATGGTAATGCCTCTAAGATGAAACCTGGCTGATTAAATTTTAGACTTGCAAATGGATTTGGTAAATAGATGTTAGGGAAGGCGGGCCAGAGACTGCCTGCCTTGATAGTGGATACAGTAAATAGCAGCACTTTGTGATTAGGTGAGAGATTCACTCTCGGAAAAGGGGAGTCTCAAGGGACTGTTTCTGGTGAGAAATCCTTTAAGTAAATAAATTTATGGCAGTTTTTCTTTTCGCAAACAACAGAAAAAGGGTTCTTGGGCTGTTTGCTGCAGGTTGCCTGCAGAGGCTGCATGGGAGCGAATGCAGAAGCGGGCGGCGGGGCTGGCGGTGCTGCGGCGGAGCAGGGCGTGCGCCAGGTCCCCGGCACCTCCGGGGACCAGCTCGGCCCTCCCGCTGCCACCGGGGCACCGGGGGGCTCCTTGGCGCCCGGGAGGGCTGCTGCCCTCGGCCCCTGCCCCTTCCCAAAGAGCGGCTCCCGCTCGGGGCTCCCGGGGCTCCCGCTCGGCTGGCGCCGGGATTGTGGCCAGCCGCTGGGCCAGGGCGGCTGCCGTTAGTTAGCATCGGGCAAGAAGTGTGCTTTCTATTCCCCTCGCTGAAATTTCCATTCCTTTTCTTGTTCTGTATATTGAAACATACATCATCTGTTCATTAAAGCATAATCTCCAAATTATCCCGGTCCTGAGCAAACAAGGTTACACTGGCTGCGCGCATTGCAATGAATCAATACTGCGCGGGGCCTGGTGCAGCTCTTTGGGAGGAATTGAGCCTAAATCCTCGTTGCTGTGGCGCAGGCTGCAAGCGGCAGGCCCAAGGGTGTCCTGTGTGCCGCAGGGGAAGCTAACGGTAGCGCTAGCCCGTGGTGCACGGGAGGAGCAGAACGAGGGCAGGGTGCTGCCGGGCACTCGGGCATCAATGAGAACTGCTGCAGGGACATGCGGACATGCAGACGCGGGGCTGTAAGCTGTGCCTGGCGGTCCTTGCGGCCCTCTGGGCGTTAGAGGGCCCGCAAGCCCCTAAGGAAGGGAGGAAATGGCTGCAAGTGCAATTAAATCGCTCTTTGCAGAGGCAGGGTACCGACTTGCTGGGTTTCGCTTGCCCTTGTGTCCTCCCAGCCACGTGATGTGCTTGCAGCACAGAGCCTCGGCTCCGCAGTCCCCTCCGAAAGGCCGAGGAGGTCGGAGCGGGCTTGTTTAAGCACAGTTTAAAGCCACCCGGGACTTCTAATCCTTCCTCCCCTTGAGCTGCTTTGAAGTTAGCAGAACAGAAATGAGTTTAGAGCGGAGATTCCTCTGGAGAGGAGGGTGCCGGGGCGCGGGGCGATGCCGAGCGCGGCCGGCTCCGCAGCCGCTCTCCCGGAGCGCTGCTGCCGCCGCAGCCCCGGCGCTGTCCTCCCGGGTGCGCGGGTGGCGGCGGGTTTGACAGGATTCCCGGGAAAGTATTTTAAATAATACATGAAGTTTCTGTGCAGTTCAGGGCTGGTGTTCTTGTTTAACAGCAGCTGCGATGTGTTATCATCTGATAAACACGCTTGTTATATATTATGGATACGGTGTCCCGATGGCAGGCTTGCAGCGCGGCTGGGCTGTGGCTGCTGCTGCTGCTGCGGCCGCGCTCTCGGCTCCGCGTGCGGATTGGGGACGCGGGCGCGCGGCCGGCGCGCGCCTCTGCTCGGAGCTGCCGCCTGGGATCCCAGCGGAGATCCCTGTCGCTGCCTCTCCTTGTCGAGGCGGGCACATCGGTACCGGCCGTTCCCACCGGTCTCCGGACGAATGGGTGGCTGGGCGCCGCAGCGGTGCCACCCGCACGGCGCCTCGCGGGCTGCGACCCGTGCGTGTCCGTGACCGGCTTGGGCTCGGGGCTGCAGCGAAGGGCAGCGAACCCCCTTGTGATCACCAACTGTCTTGTTTGGGGTTTGCACTCCCTCCTTTGAGAGCACAGGAGCAACCCTTTCCTACCTCAGGCGGTGAATGCTCCGGGCTCAGATCTAATCTCCCTTTCCATTGACATGCTGATGAGGTCTCCTCCTTGTCTTCGTGGAGGGAACTTGTTGAAGCTTCCCCAGTCTCCTCTGCAGGCCGCCTCCTGAGACGAGCACTTCTTCCCCAGCCTCCCCTCTCCTGAGTGACTGGTTGACAAAATAAATCCGTGGGAGAAGGCGGCGTTTGTGATCTGCTGTCGTCTTCGCCAACTGCTCCCGATGCGTTTCCTCTCCTCATTACATGCGGATGTCAAGTCCTCGCCTGAGCGCGCGGCTCGACACCTCCTCCCGAACGCGGTCCTCCTGGCAAGGCTCCGTCTTCCCCTTCTCCTGCAGCATCGCCGGCGGGCGCGGAGGGTCCCTCGGGCCAGAAACCAGCTGGGGATTTGCTAGTCCTGCCTTTCTGAGCTGGCCCAGGTCTTGCCAGCAAATGCGCATGAACTTCAGTCCTCGGGAAGGCAATGGAAAGCCCTGGGCACGGAGCCTCCACTCGGAGACAACTCCGCCGAGCAAGAAGGAAGGAGCTGGCTGGGGCCTGGGAGGGCGGCAGAGCTGTTTCACCTCCAGCGCGTCTTTCTCGAGGAGAAGGAGCAATTAGCAGTCTGATAGCAAGATTAATAGCAGATGCTCATAATTAACTCACTGTGCATGTAAGCAGCTATTGTCTCTGCTTCATCCTGGGCAGATTGATATTCAGGAGTGACTCATTATATAGACGGAGCCTCCTTTGCCTGCAGAGTGCAGCCACCAGAATGGAAATTGCAATTAGAGTGCCTGCATGCCTGCCAACAGATTGCAGAGGCGAAGGGGCCGGGGCGGGCCGGGCGGCACGGAGGCATGCTGGGCTTTGCCATGCCGGCCCCACGGGAGCAGAGGGAGCCGGGACTGCAGCGCAGGCGCCGGTGCGAGATGGGGATGGCAGCTGCTCGCTCCCTTTTCAGAGAAACCCTGTGCTCGCTTTTAAAAACGTGTTGCTGGTCCCCAGGAGCGGCTGAGCGGTGCTGGGATCCATCCCGCGGCAGCCTCGCGGCGCGGCTCGTCCCGGCTGCGCCCGGGTGGTGCTCGTCCAGCGCTCCGCGGGCTGTACGGCTGAGGATAGGTCAGGTTCTTCAGCAGCGAGCAGCATTGATCCGAGAGACTCTGTGCAACCTGGGGCGCGCAGCGAGGCAGCAAAGCAGGAGTCACTCCGGTGCTGCGCTCGCTGAATGACACATCCGTCCTATCTGATGTGTCGCCTTGTGCAACAATATGACATGCTCAATTAGTTATGCATAACTTGGATTAAGCTGACGATACTGCAGCCCGGGAAGGATCTCGTGGCCCGGACTAATGAGTATCTGTGGCAGCACGATAGGCCTGGAAGTGAGGCGGTGAAAAGGAGCTAAATAATAGTGATGCGTTCCGTAACAGAAAGAGCAAGGCGAAGCCTGTGGACTAGCGGGGAGGGAGTGATGGATGCTATGCAAATCGAGTCACCTAGAAAATGCCGGCACTTGGGGGAGAAATGTAGCGTGGCTGTGTCCAATTTTTGGGAGGAATGCGAAGGAGCATCCTCTGTTCTGTGTCTGGCGGAGCCGCGGGGCAGGGCGGCGTGCGCCCGCTCCCGGCCCGGGGGCAGTCCCGCCGGCGCTCCCCATGCGGCGGGCACCGCGTGAGGTCTGCCGCGTTCTGCCAGCGCCGTGCCTAGCGCTTGCGGGACTGGAGGGGAGCCGCTGTCGCAGGGAGCTGCCAATGGGCCTCCGAAGCGCCGCACAGCAGCTGGAAAAGAGCTTCCGATGCGCTGCCTTGTAGCCCCTTTAGCAGCACGCTGGGGCCGGGCTGCCCCTTTCCTCCCTCGTGGCCGAGCTGGTGCCTTTGCTCTTGGTTGTCAAGCAGCGGGATTAAACAGAGGCGGCCTGGAAAGGGAAATCTCCCCAGAAAACGTGGGAATGATTACAAAAGGTTGGCACAAGCTCCTCGGCTGCCGCGGGAGCAGCTCGGGAGCCTCCTGCCGCGCTCAGAGCGGAGGCTGCTGCCTCCTCCTCCTGCCCTCCGCTCGAGGCTGCCGGGCTGCGCTCAAGCGAGCGGCATGCGCATGTGCAGCTCCGCGTCTTGGCAAAGTATTCAAGTGTGTGTTTAACTTCTATAAACCCGGGTTTAATATATTTCCAATTAGCTGGAGCACTTGACGAGGCGCTGCAATTTAAGTGCACGGATAATTGCGTTGCTGAACGAGAGGCGTTGCCGGTTCCAGGTACGGATCTGATGGTGCCGGTGAGTCCGGGAGAGCGCCTTGTCCGTTGCCTGCCCATGAATCACGCGGGCTTCATTAGCTGCCCACACCGCGTGGCTGGCGAAGGCCACTTGTGCCGCAAACGTGTTTGCCGGAAAATAGTTTTATTGCTGCTCAGCTCCCCGAGCCTCAGCGCATGGAGGGGAAAGACGCAGCTCTGAGCGAGCAGCGGGGCCGGGCCTGCTTCAGAGGTGTGGAGCGAGGTGCTGGTGCTGCCACCGGAGCGGGGTGCCGGCGGTGCCGCCGGAGCGGGTGCTGCCGGAGCGGGGTGCCAGCGGTGCCGCCGGAGCGGGGCGCTGGTGGTGCTGTCACCGAAAACCGGGAATAAACCTCTTAACACCAATGTAGTATTAAGAAGCAGGCATTCACTTTATTGCAGCGCT
>JAVCKT010021491.1:52795-73177 GCA_032273925.1 Rhynchotus rufescens
GGGGCGCGGCGGGGGTCCCGGCGGCCCCTCTGCCAAGGGCCGTGGCTCTGCGAGCGGCAGCCGGGCGCAGCCGCGGCCTCAAGGTGCCCGCGGCGCCCGGCTGCGGCAGGAGCGAGCGCCGCGCTCTCCCGGGCCGCCCCGCCGCTCCGTCCTGCCACTTTGCTGCTTCTCGGGATTTATTTATTTATTTACTTTGAGCAACTCCAAATTCTAACGCGTTTCTGCTGGCTCCGCTGCTTGCCTGACAATCGGACAGGGAGCTAAATCAGTCGGCAGCAATCAATGCTTTTCTAATGAAATCTGAATTCCTAACGCGGGGACGCGGCGCCGCTTCTTTGCTTTCGCCTCCGCCCTGGCCGTGTCCCTCCACGTTATTCCTGCCCCGAATGGGTGATGTTCATGTGTGGCTTTGCTTGCTCCCCTCTGCAGAGGGGAAGCTAAGGGGTAAATCCCCCCGGTATTGGGGCTTTGGCCCCGAGCGCGAGGCTCGGCAGGGCTCGCCATGGCAACTGCAGCCACAGCCACAGCAAGGGCTGCGCAGCGCCCGGGGGCGGCCGGCTGCAGCGGGCGAGGGGCGCGCGGCCCCCGGCTCCCCCCGTACACCGCAGCACGTGGCATTGAGGCGCCCCGGCCGCGCACGGGGCCGCAGGGTCCCCCCGCGCGCTGCCAGCAGCGCCTCCGAGATTAGGAATCAATCCGATTATTCAAGGCCATAAACAACATCATAAAAATAACATCAATTTGCACAGAAAGGCGCTGCATTAATGTGCCGAAATAATGATGCACTTTTACAACATAAATTTACAATCAATCTTGCTTCTAACACCGTGAAACAACAGTTGGAGGAGGATCAATCCTGCGCCTGAATTAGATGGCTTGAGTCAGCGATGCGCCGGGGTTATTTTGGGAAGCTTTTAGCGGCAGCTCGTGCAGGGATGCGCGCGGAGCCCTGGCCACCGCGAGCCACGTGCACGGGCTCCTTCCCGGCACCGGCCCCAGGCCGTGCCGCCGCACCTTGCGCCATGCAGCGTTGCGCTTTTCCTCCTTTTTCCCGGTAAACGGATGCCCGAATGAAATCTGTGCTCATGCGAGGATTGATTAGTTAACCAACTCCATTATATCTGTGGCCAAGAGCTATATTAAGTAATGCAGCAGGCGCGGTGCTCTGCGCACATCCATTCCGCTCCGCGGCCGCCGGCGGGGCGCGCGGGAGGTGACGGAGGTTAAAATTCCTGCGGGTCCCCGGGCGGCACGGGCGCGCGGACAGCAGCGCTCGCGGGCGCCCTGGGGAGCCGCGCCGTGAATTACAGAGCCGAGCCGCCACCCCATTACGGCTCCGGGCAGGGGTCGCTTGTTTTATTGACTGCGTTGCCGCGCGCTGCGCGCCCGGCCGGCCGGGCTGCTCCTCGCTGCCGCGCCAGCCTCTGCGCCGGCCGCGCTCGCCGGGGCGCACCGGGCTGCGGAGCCCTCGAGGCGCTCGGTGCCCGCGCCGAGGCAGCGCTAAGTAGGAGGCATCGATTCCGGCCTTAGCCGCCTTTTACGTGGGGAAGCAGACAATGCGGGGACCTTCAATTATCTTCAAAGCTACTGAAGGGAAGGAAATTGTTCTTAGATGTGGTAAATAGACTCCGCCAACTCTACCGAAGCATGCAGAGGCGCACACGCGGGAATTACGGCGTCTTGCCGACCGCTTTGGAGATTATTCAAAAATGTGATTGAAATTCTATGGATTTCATGAGAGTCTCTCTCTCTCGTTTTCCCCTCTCGGTAATCTGGTTCCAGGATTTGTTAATCTGGTGGGGATAGCATTCTAAGAAGAAACCCTACGGGAGACGGTTTCTGGCAGGGCCAGCCCTGTGCCAAGGGCTTCCCGCAGCGTCCGGCACCACCTCCGGAGGCAGGCGGAGCATCCAGGAGCGCGGTACTCGGCCGGGGCCATCCGTCTCGGGAGGAGCGGGCACTGTTTTGTATCTTTGACAAAGCAGCACTTTACGGGCGCTTGACACTTTATTAACTAATCTCTAGTACTTGAGTAATTTATTATGTTTAAGCTGGTGCCATCAAGTCTCTCAGCGGTGTCCGCGTGCGCCGGGAAATAAATTAAAGACTGTCCAGAGGTACTTGGCTCGCCGCTGTGATTGCCGGGCTGCCGCGATGGAGGGCTCAGGGTCTCGCCTGCCGCAAATTGGAAATTAGGGATTAATAAGGCGTCGGGGTGGGAGCGGGGCCGCTCGGCGAGCGGGCCCGGGTGCCCATGCGCCTGCGCGGCCCCGGTGCCCAAAGCGCCCCGAGCCGCGGGGCAGCCGCGCTCCTCCCTGGCGCCGCCCGGGCCGGCTCGCGGCGTAATTAAACCGTGCACCTCCTAATGAGGGACAACAGCAGCAGCTTGAATTACGCGGCCCGCGCCCCTTCTCCTTCCCCTCCCCGAGCCGCCCGGCTAGCGCGCACAGAGGGAAGCAGGAGGGAAGGAGGCTCAGGGCGAAACCTGATTGCGCTTATTAAGCCGATACAAAAACTTGCCGCTGTTATAATAATTAAATTAATTATAAAAGCAATTTGCTCCTGAAATGTGACTTGACAGCTTACGAGCTGCTGCACAGCTCCAAGAGTGGCAGCTTGAAGGTGGCAGGGCACGAGCCCACCCGGCACAGGCACAGAATTGAGGGAAACCCTTGCTTCCCAAGGGGGAAGAAGTTGGGACTCGCCTCGCTTGTGTGTCCTTGCTGGCCAGGAAGGCGGCCACCTCTGCCGCGCTGCGGATGGGCCTTCCCGCCAGCGCCGGGAGCCGCCGCTGCTGCCGCCTCCTGCTCTTCTAGCTCCCCGCGATGCCTTTGGCCGTCTGGGGTTCGTTCTTTGCTCTTCTAATGACGGAGGCTGCTCCCTGCCCCGCAAAGCAGGCCAGTGTGTGAGCGAGGAGCTTTCCAAGGGCTGGGGATTGCGGGGTGTACGGGTGCGCATGCGCACAGCAAGGCAGCCTGGAGAAAACTGGACTTTTAGAGGAACTGTTTGATGTGCGAAACTGCATGTTGGCGCGGGCGAATACACAGAGTACGAATATGTACTGTGCTCCATGCACGGGGATGGTCTTATCTGCCAACAGATATATTTTTGAAGTGCAAGGAGGGCAGCAGCCACCCGCGCGCATTGACCTGGCCAAAATCTATAGATGTGATGTGGATGCAAGCGCAGCGGAGCGCTCCCGCGGCCGGCGGCGCGGAGCAGCTATCGATCCGCGGTGACGCGCATCGATTCCCCGAGGAGGGCCCTGCGTTGAGACGAAGCCGCCCGCTGCAGGGGCAGACGCAACGCGCCGCGCCGGGTTAAACGGGGCTCGCGCGCTGGAGCAACGCGGGCCAAGCCCGACACGCAGCCCGCGGCAAGGAGACCGCGTCGATGCGCGGCCTGGGAAGAGCGGGCGCAGCTGAAAGCTCTTGGAGACGGTCTCGCACGCTGCTTTGCAGACACATCTCCCCGGCGTGCCTCGTGCAGCTGCGGCGCGCAGAGCCCACGCGCTGCGTGCAGCAGTCGCCTGCTTTGCTCCCCTTCCCTCGCGGGCGGGGAGCGAGCGGCTTTGCCACCTCCACCCGGGCTGCATGGGGGTCCCCGTTGCCCCCGCGGCCCTCCGAGCGCCCGCGCTGCCGATTAAAGGTGCTAATTGGTGCAGAGGCTGCTGGTTTAAGAAGGCGGTGGCCTGCACAGCAGTGGGTGGCAATGGAGGCTGCACCGGACTGCTCTTGCAGCGCCCTGCTCAAAGGCGCTGTGCGTGTCCTGAGCTGCGCAGGCGGGTTTTGGGGCCAGGGAGCCAATGTCGGGTGGAACAGGAACTTTCCGTGCTGCTTGTGCAGCTCGGTTGGCGTTGCGAGCCACAGGAGGCGCGTGCTTTGGCTAAAAACCAGCAGTTCCAAGGGAATGTGGCAGGATGTTTCGCGGTACGCGTGTCCATGTCCGTGTGTGCAGGGAAACGGCACCGGGAGCGCGTGGCGGCGGTCGAGTCCCTGTGGAGCTGGATGGACGGACACCGGGGGCCCGGACAGCCTTGGGTTTGCCAGGCCGTTCTCCCGGCTGCGCTCAGGTCTTCGCTGTTCCATTTCCGAGCACGGGCTGGGAGAGACGTGAAAATTAGATCTAATAATGAATGATTACAACTTTCAAGTTAAGTCTAGCTGGTTGACTAATCAATTTGGTTAAGTGAAAATCCATAGCAAATGAGTCAGCCGCGGCACAACGTTTCTCCATCCAATTTAAATTAAAATCCCCGAGCATAATAATTTTGCAGTTAGGCGGGGAGGAGGCGCTGGGGCGGCCCCGGCGGCGGCCTAGCCGCTCGCCTTGCTGCAGCCGTGCCGCGTTCCCGCTCGGAACGCCAGCCAGCCGCACGTGACGCGCGGAACAGATGGGACCGCGCATTATTTGGAGACTCTCGTGCTAATTTTACAAATGCTGCGTGTCTACATGCTTTTAATAGTTGCATTCCCCGCTAAACGGACAAAGAGTCTGTCCTGTGGGGCCTGAAGGCTTTGGGGAATAACTTCCGCAAATCCGGGCAGCTTGGAGCCGGTGGTGACAAACTCTGTGCGGTTTCCCCCTCGGTGACGGTGGGGACCTCGCGGCTTTGCTCTGCCTGGGCGAGGTGCAAGGGGGGCAGCGGAGGGAGCGGCAAGGCGAGCGCCTGCAGGCAGCCGCTCCGTGCCCGCTGCCGGCGGCTCCGGGTGCCTGTGCAGTGCCGGGCCGGAGCTTTCCCTGCCTCCTCCCGCCGGGAAGGAGCGCGCACGGCAGCGCGGGCCGGCTGGCGGCGGGAGCCCAGGAGCCGGGAGCCGCATCACGAATGCGAGGTGCAGGGAGCAGAAATTATTAAACTCGCAGATAGCCACAGAGGCTCCTTTGTGAGCGCTGGAGATGGGAAATTATGCCGAAGCAATGCATTGCAAATCACCCAGTGAAAGGCAGAGAGGCCCTTTTATCCTGCAGGCCCTGAAGTTTGCGCTATCTTTGTATGCAGAGGCACTGCTGCAGGGCAGAAAGAGAAGCCAGCAATTTTGTGGCTGATTGGCAGGCTGTCCAGTGCCAATGAAGATATTTGTTTTTCCATAGAAGTGCTCACGGGCTGAAATCTCGCGCTTGCCTTTTCCATTACAGAGCAAAATGAAACTGGGGCCGCTTTCTCCATGAGCGCTGCTGAGCCGCCGAGTAAGAGCGGTGCTCGAGCGACTGGAGAGCAGGAGCGCGGGGCCGCGGGCGGCTGCGGGCGGCTGCGGGCGCTCGCCGTGGTGCGGGGCCCCGCCGTCGCCTTGCCGGGGCTGTGCTCCGGAGCGCGGGACAAGGGCCCGTGCGGGCCAAGAGCTGCCCGCGGGATGCCTGGCGGCGCGCCGTGCCTGTGCCGCGCTCGCCGCGTCCCCACCGCACCGAACCGGCCGGCGGGATGCCTTCCTAACGCATATCTCTGCGGCAGCTCATTAAGTCCCGGCATTTCTGAGGCACAGCAGGAGCCTTGTGCGAATAAATAGTGCAATCTCCGAGCCTGAAGTATTTCCACATCTGAGTTATTTCCCCTGCATCCGAGCAGCTGCTTGCAGCCCGCTTGCTTTTTTCGCTCGCCCTTCTCTACCGTGAGTGGTTTCAGCTGATGAGCACAACTAGCAAAGGCGCGGCGAAGTCGGGGCGGGCTTCGCCTCCCCCACACCCGCTGCTGTCTTCAGTGCTGCAGTTCACCCGAGAGCGCAGCGAAACGGGCGAGGAGGAGGAGGAGGAGACTGCTGAGCTGAAGGCACAGCTTCTCCTCCTCTCCACCGCTTCTCTTGGTAGACAGCCAACTGCTGAAGGGCTGGAGGAGGGAGAGGGAAGGGTGACAAAGGCGGGGAAGGAGGCGGCGAGCCCCTCTCCGCGCTGTTTCTCCAGGCAGCAGCTTGGCTCCTTTCCCGTCCCAGCTCGTGCATGACAGCGACAAGATGGAAAGAGCCTGTTTTGCTGGGAAGGTCCCAGCCCGGGGGCCAGCAGCAGTGACGGCAGGCAAGGACATGGAGCAAAGGGTCTGATTCCAGCTCCGCGCGAGGGCCGCAGCCGGAGCGGTGCTGAGCGCGCAGGGGGCTCAGCGCGCCCGGCCCCGGCTGCTCCCGCGGGGGACACGCTGCTCTGCTTCGTGTTGCACCTCTGCCAGCGCAGCCCCGTTACAGCGCCCGCACGCGCGCCCTCCCCGGCACTTAATTTGATAGGTGGCTTCATTGCCGTCGGGAGCAAGGGCACGCCGCAGGACGGAGCTGCTGGTGATTGCATACGTGGAGCGGCTGGTGATTGTTTTTATTGCTCCGTGTGAGTTTCATAGCAGTAGTTGGGCGAGCTTTTAACTGCTGCATGTGATTAAGGTGTGCCAGGAGAGCCCCGAATTGCGGCAGCAGCACGGGGGGCAGCCCTGGCACCTTCCTGCCCTGCAACCGCTCAGCCGAGCGTTGTGCTTTGAGGTCGGCTCTCCTTCCTCCGCGGAAAGAGCGGAGGGTGCCGCAAGGGCTTCCTGAGAGGCGATGAATTCCTCTGGTCTCCTGCAGCGAGCTTGGCTTCCGCAAGTCTCTCGCTCTCTTTGCATGTGCTAATTGGTCTTAGCATTAATTAATCTGATTTCATTATATTCTCTTTAATTTGTTAGGATATCGTTGCTTTGCCGGGCCAAGAAAAGCTTTAGAGAATTGTCACAATTGGAATAATTTCCCCCCCGTAATAATTTCTTTAAAGTTACCAAGAGAAGTTGTTATCAATTAAGCTAATTTGCATACACATTAGGATAATCGTTTCAGTTTAGCCAAATTTGCGGAAATTTACATAGCAAATTGACCTTCCACATTTTCACTTAAACATATAAAGCGCCAGAGGGAAGCGCGCTGGTTTTGATAGTGAAATGGGGTTTAGTTAGCACCGTTCTCCTCCTAAAAGAGGCCTAATTAAACCAAGTAATTTTGTATTTCATCCGTAATTGGCAAACAAATAAGCGCTTCTTGGCAGGTCCTTTCCCTGCCCCGTGCCGCTGTCACACGGAGCGGAGCGTTAGGAGGAGAGTTAGGGCAGACGGGTGCTGCAGGAAGCCCAGTCCCAGCTCCGTGCACAGTCCCGGGCGCTGCACGGCATCCGTCTCCCATTGCTGGCAGCTGCCCCTGGAACAGCCTGCGTCCGTGTCCATTCCTGTCGAAGGAAGCTACTGTGTGCAGACGCAAGCTGGTAGATCTATATGTATTGGTATTGCAGGGCTTTATTAGCAAGCAGCACTGTTTGGCTAGCGGAGCGCTGCCTTCTGCTTGTTTGTTTTGCTGCCGGCTTCGCTGCTGGCCGTGCCAGTGCTTCCCGCACCCCGGGGTGCCGGAGGCTGCTGCGAGCGCCGGCCCGGCCCGGCCTCCTCACGCGTTTACCGAAGCCGAGCTAGCGGCTCTGCGGACCACTGGAGATGCGAGGCTATAAATAAGCCCTGGCAGCAGCCCTGTTTACCCGAGAGCTAAAAATACCCGGGAGGTTCCCGCTCTTGAGCAGCGCTCGGCGCCGCAGCCCGAGCACCGTCCCCGGTGCCTGTCACTTCTCGCGCTCTGCATCCCCACGGCACCAGCCCCTGCCCGCTCCCCGTGCTCCCTTCCACTAACGCTCTTCCCTTTCAAATGCTAATCATCTCCGGCACTAAAAGGCTCAGAAGTGGTGCTAGATTGTTTGATCTTTGCCCTGTGATCTGCTTTCATCTCTCAGCTTTCAAATGTTACTTCAGATTTCCTTTAACCTGTTAACATGCTTGGCGTTGGGGGCCGGCCGCGGGCTTCGCTGCGTTCCGCACGGAAGCGCCCGGCTCGCAGGGCGACGGGCACGGGCCGGCTCCGGGACGAGGGCCGTGCGAGCGGCTCGCAGTCCCTGCAGCCGCAGCAGGGACCCGTGGCCACCCTGTGCTACCGGGTGGCCTTCCAGGGCCTCGTGCCAAGGGCTCGCTGGGGCCCGTGCCGTTTAATCCAGGGGGATTAAAGCAGCTGTGGCCTCTCCATCTCCTGCCAAGGGCTTTCCCCACTCTGCTGTTTGCATGCCGTGGAACCGCTGGAGAAGACGGAGCGAGGGGCTGCGGGCGGGATGCGCCCCACATGTGCCTCCGAGCGCCTGGAAAGCAGCGCTTGCTGCCGTCCGGGGACGTGTCTCTTCTCAGTGCAGATTTGTTTGTGTTTGAATTAGTTGATGCTTATTTTAAGCTCGCATGGCACGTTGTCATCTCCGCGGCGCTTGCTTTGCTGTGCCAAAGTCAACCTTAATTTTTCCCCTCCTTTCAAGAGGGAACTGTGATTTTCCCTGGGCTGCGGCGCGCATCGGCTGGGCAGGACAGACACAGCTTCTCTAAGCAATGCTGACAAGCTTGCCGACTGATTGCCGCAGTAGAGCGGTGCCTTGCCGCGCGAGCCGGGGCAGATGGCGGCAGGAAGCGCCGCGATCCTGCCTCTAATTCCGAGTGAAGGATGAGCCTCTGGGGGCCGGCCGGGAACGCCGGGAGGCGGCGGCTGCCTCTGCGCGGCTGAGCTCCGCGCCCGGCGCCGCTCCGCCGCTCGTCCCGCCGCCGGGCTCCGGGGCCCGCCCCGAGCTCCCCGCGCGCCCCTACAGCCAGGGCGACCGGGAGGCGCCTGCACTCAGCCCAGACCCCTCGTTCCTGCTTATCGGAAAAAGAAATGCTGCCTTCCAACTGGACTCTGAAGCAAAAATAAAATCATTTGGAACTGGAAAATGTGATTTCTTCGCTTACCAAACAAAGCTGTCTCTGTGTGTTTAATGCAATAAAAGTTATCAAAAGTCAGCCTTTCCTGCAAAGCTTTTCAGTTCAATGGATTGGTATTTTCTGCTGGTAAAAATGTCAGGAAAAGCGCTGGGTTTCTTGCCAGGCAGCCTCCCCAGGATGTGAGGCGCTGGGGGCTTTGGGCTTTGCAGCTCGGGTGCCCTGTGCGGGACGGGGGTCCCAGGAGGGCAGGGGCTGCGCAGGGTGGCGGGCGCTGCTGGGGTGAGTGGCCATCCCTGGGGTCTGCCGCAAAGCGTCTGCCAGAAGTGTGCCCCATTAGCTCCCACTATGGGCCGGCGCCAGGCTGAACGGGGTCCGCCCTGGGGGTGCTCGCTGGTGAGGCTGCAGCGCTGTGCGTGGCAGCGGCGCGGCTTTGTGGAAACGCCTTCTTAGGGAGCCCGAAAACACCTGCATTAGGCTCAATTAATATGTACAGGGCTGCTGTAGAAGGATTTCCAGCCCAAGCATTTCATAAAAATGCAAATCTCGGCGGAGATTTACAATTAGTGGAGGCAACAGGTTTGTAAGGTGGCATTGAAAGCATTGCTCCGAGCGCAGGTGCGGCGAGGGCAGAGGGAGGCCGGCTGCGCGTGCCACCGAGGGAGCCGTTGGGTGCTCTGCGCTGCCCTTTGCGCGGAGCCTGTGGCCGGCAGCGGGGCCGGGCACGGAGGCTGTGCCTCGGCACGCTCAGCGTGCGCTCCCGGCCTGCGGCGGGTCTGCTGCGCCGGTCCCAGGCTGGCTGGAGGCGGCACCCCGGCCCGGCCGGGCTGCCAGGAGCGGGAGCAGGAGCGGGACGCAGGCTGCGCCCAGGCCCGTGCCGCTTAGGGCAACAGGCGAGCAGGAAGGGCAGAGCGCACACGAGAAAAGCTGCTTTATTGCAATGCAAAGCCAGCCGCTTTAAATACCCTTTTTATTACATTATCTGCATAGTAATACTAATAATAGATCTTGCTGGCAGTTCTAATGAGGCTGGAGAATATAAAGTTTCCAATAAAGTTAATTGTTGCCTTTAATATTCTCACACATTTACACATGGTACATCTTGGAGGGGAGCGGCGCTCCCTGCTTCGCCGCCCGTTTGCGGCTCCGTGGGGCCGTGTCCCGCCTGGGAAACGCAGCCCCGCTCGGACCGCGCGGCCCGGAGGAATCAATCAGAGTGAGGACAGCGCCGTGCCCCTAGCTGAAATGGGCTCCTTCGTCACGCACGGGTCGCCGTCGAGAGACCGTGTCCCCCGCATCCTTGACAGGCCGGCTTTGGCACAGCTTAGGGTGAATTTAATCAAGCTCTGCAGATTGTTTGTCCAGTCGGTAGTGAGCAAACGGAGGCCGCTGGGTGTGCAGCCAGGGCACGAACGGGACACGAAGCCGGAAGCCCTTGCACATAAGTGGATTATCACTAATGAAAAATAATAGCGGTGCCGGCTGCTGCTGGCACCTGCCCTCTGCCCCGGGGGACGTCGGCACGGAGGCGGCCGCGCGCACCCGCGTGCCACGGAGCGGTTTTGCTGCCGGAGCAGGTCTCTGGGCCGCTCTCCAGCGGGCACCCGCTCCACTTCCTCCCTCCATCTCTATCAACACAATTACAAACGTTAATTAAGACGGAGGCCCCGCAGCCGCTCTGGGCAGCGGCTCCTCGGAGCACGGCCGTGCAGCACGGAGGGCGAACACGGCACGGGCAGCCGCGGCCGCCGCTCCACGCTCCCGTCACGGGTCCCTCACAGAGACGGATGCGGGGCACAGAGAAAGCTCCCTTATCCTTAGCTTTTATTACATTTTTAAATAAAACACAGTTATTAAATATCATAATACCCGTAATAGATTTTAAACGGGAGCTGCATCCGGAGATGCGAGATGACAAATATAGCTATTATGAGGAGAAGCACTTGGTGAGACGGAGAGGCGGCACTTGTCTTGCGAGCGGGCGCGCGCAGAGCGCGGGGCTCACGCGTGCGCGGCGCGGCGCTCCCTGGGCGCACGCGGGGCGGGACAGGACACGGGACACGGGACACGGGACAGGAGGCTCCTGCGGGGGGTACAGGGAGGTGAGCACGTGGGCGCAGCGGCTGGGGGCTCCCGCGGGGGCAGGCTCCGCAGGCACCAGGTGTTTCTGCTCAGCCAGCTCCTGTGCGGGGCAGCCCAGCTGCAGCCTGTTAAGGACAGGGTTATAACAGCCCCGCGAGAGCAGCTGCCTCTGTGGCCTGCTCTGGATCAGCCCTGCCCTGCTGGGATCCCTGCTCCGCAGCGCCTCCAGCCCGGTACCGTGTCCCAGCTCCCTGCCTTGCTCTGCCGGTTTTACCTCGGTCTTTTCCTAAGCTGCTCTGCTTTCATCTTTCGTGGCTCCAGAGTGTCTGCTTCTGCTCCCTGGGCTGTGAGGTGTGACACGAAGTCAGGGGCCCATCTCCCCGTCCATCCTGCGCCCTCCCAGCTCTGTTTGTTTATTTATGTTGCACAGGAGCGCAATAGAAATAGAGCCCCACCATAAAAATGCTGGGAAAAGTTCAAACCCATTCATTATCCATTTCCCTCGGATTAGGCTTTCCATCAAGGCTGCCTGGTTTTGACTTGAGTTGCTTTGCTTTTAATGAGCTTGATATAGAAGGTAAAAGATGCTAATTCATCCTTACATCTCTATCATCTCTCAGCTTTTGCTATATAAAGCATCAAGGTTGCATTCTGGGGAAATGTCTTTTTACCAAAGGTGCCATAATAATAATGAAGAAGCAATTTGTTTCAGCAAACTGCCTACAGTAATGAAGCTTAATTATAACCGTGTTATTAATACTGCTGCTTAAGGTAATTCACTTCTGAGCGGGGCGCAGAACAGTAAACTATAATTTAAGCAAGAATCGAGACCTAATTTAAATGATCAGCTGTGCTGTGGAGAAAGGCAAACAGAGCGGCGCGGGGGCAGCGCGGGGGGCCCTTCCCGGGCTCCCGGCCCGTTCCCCCCGGCGCTGCTCTCCGCTCCGCGGCCCTGTGAAGCCGAAGGGCGCAGAGCGCTGTGTCTGCTCTGCTGCCGTTTCCCTGAAACCCGCTCCGCGGGGCAGCGGAGCGCGAGGCGGCACGGGGGTCCCTCCGCGGGCCCCTCTCCGCGGGGCTGCCGGGAGCAGGGATGCGCCGGCGCTCCTGCTCGCCCCGGGAAGAGCCTCCCTCCCCGCTCCGCTCGGCTGCAGCTTCCCGCAGGCTGTTTCATCTCGCGCTATCTGAGCGCCGAGGGGGTGTCCAATTTGAGGAACGGTAACTATCAAGTCATTTGCGCTCCCCCGCGGCGCCGCAGCACATGATAGCCCCGGCACGCAGCGAGCAGCCCTGATGGCCCCTTGTGCAGCGCCTCGTGCTGCTCGGGAGGCAGCGCGGGCGGGAGCTGCTCCCGCATCCCGGCCAGCGGCCTTCCCATGCCGCCGGCCTTCCCGCGCCCGGGGCGCTCCTGCCAAGTGCACCGTGGCTTCTCCGGCGCGCCTGCCCCGTGCAAGGTGCGCACCCTGCCTGTGCAGCCCTTTTCCTTCCAATTTCCCACTGCCAGGCAAACGGCCGCGCGGCTCCACGGAGGTTAAGGCGGCTCTGATGAGCCCATTCAAGCTGATCCCGCCTGTGGAGCGGGATCAAGAACAGGAAATTGGAAATATATGAGCGCTCGGTGTGTCCTACATAGAGGTGTGCTGAGGGGCTGCCCCTCTGCACCGGTATCACGGGGACCTCGGGCAGCGGCTGGAGGAAGGCTGGCACAGGGCACAGGTACCCTGGTGTGTGTGGGCAGGACAGAATATAAACTGGGCGTGTTGGGATGCAGGATCCAGCTCTATGCTCTCTGCCTGCTGTACGTGCGGCTCCTTGGGAGCCACAAGCGGTGGCTGCGGGAGGCAGAGCAAACACCCGCGAGTCCCAGGGGAGCGCAGCTCCCAAGGGACCCCGGCTCCACGCTGCACGCTCTGGGTGTTTCTCCTCCTGGGAGACACTTGCATATTCCCCTCGAGACGCCCGCTCTTCTTTTGGGGACAAAACGGCCGTTTAGCTGCTGTGTGTGTTGCTGCTCTTGATGTCACTTCTGCAGGGGCCCGTGGGCTGCCCGCGGCTGCCGCTGCCCAGGACGGAGCCGGCTCGCGCGTAGGGCGGGCGCGGGAGTGCGCGCCGAGCATGTGCTTGCTCGCTGCCCTGGACGCGCCTTACCTCTGCGCCTGCGCCCGGGCGCCAAGCGCAGCGTGGGCAGCCCGAGGTGGCCGTGGTCCCGGGACCCTGCCGCTCGTCCCTGCTGGAGCGGAGCTCCCACGGCCCGGCGCCGCGCCCTCAGAGCCGCGCGCCCGGCTGCAGCGGCATCCGCGAGGAGAGGCCGCAGCTCAGCGGGAGGCAGGAGCTGGCAAACACTGCGGCTGATATCAAATGGCCCAGCAGGACGGAATGCATTGCCTAGAGATTACTCGGAGAAAAAAAGAAAAAGAGAAGGAAGAGGAGGGGGAGAAGAACCACGAGGAAGCAGAGTGAAATAAAAGGCAGGTATCAAATTTTCTCCAGCATCTGTGTCACCTTGGGAAGCACCTGCAACTGTGCCAGCCCTCCTCACACGAAGAGGTACGATTAGCAACAGAAGCAGTCCAACATCTGGCTGGCAGAAAGCGATATCCCTTGCATGACAACAGGGAGAGGGCGGGGAGCCGCCTCCGTTGCGCTCGGCGCCTCGTTGCCCGCACGGCACGGAGCCTTTCCCGGCAGGCAGGAGGTGGCAGGCGCCCCGCGAGGAGGCGGCCTTGCAGCCCAGCCGAAGGACAAAGGAGGATCCGCGCGTCCTCCTCTCCCGCCTGGAAGCCTCCGCTCCCTTTGGTCCTCCCAGGAGGAAGGCGAGGAGGAGCAGGACCGGGCCCACAACGAGCTGCGTGCTGAACGGAGCTGAAATGAGCACCCGGAGAGCCCGTGGTAAGGGATGCACCTCTGAGACTGGCGCTGAAGACATCTCTCTGAACCGGCAGCAGGGACACCGTTCCGAGCTCTGTTTAAAGAATAAATGGACTCTAAATGAGCAGCGCCGCGACAATTCATACGGATGTCCTACATGATTCAGTACTGGGGGAGAAGGATGAACCTATTACAGTAATTAACTTATTGCACATCAAAGCAAATGTGCTCAAGAGGCTTTTCTGTGCAGTGGCTTTATTCCGTTTAGGAAAGAAATGAAAAAAAACCAAAGGGGGAATGAGGCATGTGCTCCCCGCTGCCTCTGCCTCCGGTTTAATGTTCCCTCCAGCAGCTCCTATGGCAGGGTGAGCCGCGGACGGGCCGGGACCCTGCCAAGCTTTCCTGTCGCCGAGGCCCTTCCGAGCACGTCTTCCGCGTCAGCGCTGTCACCAGCCGTGGGGCGAAGGAGCAGCCTAATCTGGGTTTGTTCTGGAACAGCGCCTCAGAAAGGGGGCCCACGGAGTCCGGAGGGAGCGCGGGAGGCGCAGGAGTCTTAATTGGGTTTTAGCCCTGAGTTAATCGGGAAGCGTTTGGGTGGCAGTGAGGTTGGAGCCCACGGCAGCCCCGTGAAGGCGCCGTCCATCAGCGGCGCTCGCCGGGTCGGAGAGCGTGGCGCACGCGGTGCCGGTGGCTGCGGGTGGCATCGTGCAGGGCACGGCAGCGGTGCCCCACGCGCTCCTGTGGCCCCGATGCCCCTGACGAGGCAGCTCCTCGTTTCTCTGCTGAGCTGTTTCTGCTTCGGCTCCACTGAAAGGAGTTATTGGGAGCGCATCCCAGTGACAGCTAAGTGACATCTGTGCTTAAAAGTATTAAGGGAAAGTTCTGCTAGGGACAGAAAATTGTGGGGTTTTTTCCTCTTTTGCAAGCAACATCAAAGTGGCGCGTGCTCTGAAGAGGAGGTTAATGCCTTGTGAGGGAATGACAGCCTCGGAGAAGTGTCGCGAGGCCTCTTGCAGACCGTGAGGCGTGGGCTTGCAGGTGCTGGTGGTGGCACCGTGTCCGGGGGCGCTGGCGTGTTGCGCTGCCTCGCTCGCGGCTCCCGGAGCCCGGCTCCCCTCTGGGCTGGGCTTTGCCGCGCTGTGGTGCCGGTGCCGAGCGGCCGCCCGCTCCTCGCCGCTCGTTAGCGGGGCCAGGCGGCGGTGAATGTGCGGAGCTGCCGGGCGCTCCGGCTGTGCCCCTGCTCCGCGCTAAGTGGCAATTACTCCTAATTAGAAGCAAATAAATATTTTATATGCTGGAGACGGCCGCAAGCGGCCGGTGGAAGCCCCGAAGTGCCAGAGAGCGTCTCCGTGTCGGTGCCAGGCTTTGCCGGCAGGTCCCGGCAGTGCCCATCACCGTGTCCTTGGGCCTCCCACGGGGACCCCCCGAGCCCTGGCTCCGAATTCAGGGAAATTCAGGCAGGAACATGGAGCAAAGCCACTCCTGCACGTGCGTGCAGAGCAAAGCCAGGCTGCTGTCGTGGCTCCTGACACTATCTGCAAATCGCTCCGTGGGACTTTATTTCGATCTTTCTGCAGTAATTGCATGGCGGG
The DNA here is from genome assembly GCA_032273925.1 of Rhynchotus rufescens. Taxonomy (NCBI): domain Eukaryota; kingdom Metazoa; phylum Chordata; class Aves; order Tinamiformes; family Tinamidae; genus Rhynchotus; species Rhynchotus rufescens. Next base: position 68,048 of record JAVCKT010021491.1, read on the forward strand.
GGGCTCCAAAGTTGGCAGTGTGAGAGAGGAGCCTTTGATGTAGGAGGCTGTTGTCTCCGAAGAGAGCTTTGCATTATTATGTAGAACGCAAAGGGCAGCACTTAGGGAACTGTGCTGCTTAATTTAAGGCCGGGGTCTGGGCGGGCTCCTTCCCCTGCCTGCCCTCTTCCACCTCTGCGCACATCCCTGTTGCTGAGATGGCCCACGTCAAAGCAATGCTTGCAGCTGTGCCAAGGGCGGCAGGGAGGGCTGCAGCAAGGGGCTGCTTTGCAGAGAGGCTGCAAAGGCCAAGCTCCAGGCCCAGCCTGGGTGAGCGGGGCCTTGCTGCCTCCGCTCACGGCCGTGGAAAATGGGCCTGGTGCAGCCCCACCGCCAGGAAGGTCCCCTGGGACATCCCCTGTGGATGCAGATCCTCCTCCTTCAAGCAGGAGGCCTTGCAAAGAAGAGATTGCAGCCCCAGGGACTGCGCCGGGAGCCCGAGGAGATCCTCGCAGCCCTGCGGCGTCTCTGGCGGTCCCGTGCGGGACAGGTGGAGCGCTGGGATGCGTGTCCGCTCCGCTGCGGCGCGCGGTCGCTGCGGTGCCCTTGGAGCGGCGTGGGAAGCTGCCCGAGAGGAGCAGGAATAATCAGCAGCCACCCCGGGTAAAAACAAGAATAGTAACCAAGGACTAATCCCGAAAACTCTCCTTTAATCTTTGTGCTTCCAGACCTCGTCTCCCTTTCATCTAGGACTCTGCTGTTCTCTTGTTATTCCATGGTTACAGAATCCACACGGCTATAACGGAGGAAGAAAAAGGGAAAGATTAAATTAATGAGCAGGTGAGCAGGTTTATTATTTCCTCTGATCCTTCCTTCCTTCCTGCTAATTTCTCGGAGCCGGCTTGGGAGGTCGAGCGCTCGCCTTGCAGCAGCACGGGCGGGGAGCCGCGCGCCCTGGCGCCGCTTCGGGCCCCGTGCCCTGTCCCTGGCGGGCACGGGGGGTGCCTGACCCGTCCGCACGCAGACGGGCTCTCGCGGAGCCGCCGGCTCCCGAGGCGGGCCGCCCCACGCCGACAGCCCGGGCCCGGCCCCGCTGCCCTCCCGGGGAGGGAGGCAGCCCTGGCGCTGCTCGGCCTTGGCATCCGGCTCATCCCGCGGCTCCACGTGCTTCCCCAAACTTGTGTGTTTAATCATGTTTGCTCCAAAGCTGTTTGCCTGCTCTGTTTCTTCCCATCTGCCTCCTCCTTTCGATCCAATTAGCGCCTTGTTGATCCTCCCTTGAACGTAAGTGCTGGCTTTCGTTTGACCCCAGCACGGGGCTGCCGCTCGAGCCCCATGCGGCTCCGTCTGACGCCTCTGCTCATTTCATCTCCCCTCGCCGGAGCTGCCTCCCGCTCTCTGAAGTGCTGCTGCTGTCTCCAAAGTAGAAAGCTTTTCAATTAAGAAACTTATTTTTTTGGGGGCTCATTAGAAGAGAGAGAGAGAGAGAGATTTTCTTCCCTTTTTTCTCTTTGTGGGTAATTATTAATAATGGTGTTCCCTCATAGCTGAGGTTTGTTCCACGGGAAGGGAAGGCTGCGGCGGGGAACGAAGGGCCGCGATGCAGAGATGCTCTTTGTTGGCGGTATTTACTGCCAAGAACTGAACAAAAAAGAAAAGATCCAATCCCCGAGCCATGGCCCCCAGTACAAAGGTATCTGCATCTGTTGTACTCGCAGGGCGAAGATGGATGTTCCCGGCGTGGATGCGTATGGCACGGAGCTGGTCGGCAGGCGGAGGTGCCCTTATCTCCGGCACTAGCCCCAGGGCATGGAGGCGGTTGCAGAAGCCTCCGTGGAGCAGAGGCCACGCAAGGTCCCCGGCGGCCAGGGCGGCCTTCACATCTCCAGAGAAAGGCAAGTGCAGCAAGCGCGCGACCCCGAGAGCGCCAGAATGCCGGGATCTGACCCCAGGCTCTCACAACGGCAAGGAAAGTCTTTATGTGTAAAGAGAGAAAGGAAGGCCATTATGATTGCTGATAATGTCATCTGAAGGAAAAGTGTCCTCTGAAGCCCGAATGCATCCCCTGAAACAGCAGGCAGGGAGCGAGACGTGGCGACACACGCGTTGCTGCGGCTCAGCCCCGTGCTGGCCGCTTGCGCCCATCGTGCTGCGCCGAGAGGGCAGCAAGGAAAATCCTCCAGAAACCGTGCTGGAGAAAACTCCTGCCCTGCTCGTCTGTAGGGCCGCGGAGAGAGCTGCGGAAGCTGCCCTGAGGGTAACGTTACGGTGGCGAGGCAACAGGAGAGCAGGTTCTGTTCCCACGGAACCCACCTGTGAGCCTGCACTGTCCCGCTCCGCAAGAGCGGACAGCCAGGCGCTGTGAGGCGAAGCGGCTGCGCCCCTCGGCACGAGGGGAACCCTGGCACAGGGGCTGCTGGCCACAGGGCCCCGCTGAGGGCGCCCGGCCCCGCTGTCCCGAGCGGGGCTGCACCGCGTCCTTGGTCACCTGCACTCGCGAGCGGCTCTGCTCCTGAACGCGTCCTGCCGAGCACCCCTAACGCACCGGCTGGCGGCACCTTTCCTCCAGGGAGCCAATTAGTGCAAATGGAGGCCTGCTAATTACCGCCCGATGAGATCCAGGCGGCTGCTGTCTCTGGGCAGATGAGGTGGTGCCGCGCGACCGCGCGGCGCAGAAGCCGGTGTCCCCGCTCCCCGGCATTCCTGCCACGCCAGAGGAAGCGGCGCGTCCCGGCTGGCACGGAGCGGCCCCCGAGCGTGTGTGGTGCACGCGAGCATCACCCGCGAGAGCTGAGGAGCCGCCCAGCTTGGAGCCCTCTGAGTCCCCCTGTCCTCTGCAAACGGTCCCACGCTTCTGCTCTTGCTCCAGCCCGAAAGGACGAGATAATCAGTCCTGTGCTCGGGAAGCTGGAATGCAGGGTCACGTATTAGCGGTGCGCAAGGCAGCCACGGGCCTTTCCATTGCATTGGTGCAAACCAGCGCTAATTCAGAGGCAGCCAGCACGGGGATTATTTCTGTACTGGGAAAGCAGGCCTCGAGGAAGTTGTATGCGAGGTAGACAGACTGAGAGCGCGCGCTCGGCGCAGCAGAGCGAGCAGGGCAGCGTGCGGCGACCTGCAGCGCGGTGGGCAGCCCGTGCACGCGGGCGCCTCGGCATGCACGCGGCGAGCGCGCACACGCAGCCCGCTGGGGACCTGTGCTCAAATGAGAAGCTCTGTAACACCAGGATGGAGCGGCAAAGGAGCCTGCAGCTCCCTGACGGCTCTGGGTGTTACCGTCTGCCTGGAGCTTAATTATATCATCAATTCCATTAAATAATGCAGCAACTAACTGGGACTTAAGGAATACATAGAAAGGAATAAATTGGACTTGTAGTGTAGCTGATGTCCCTGTATGGATTTAGAGAGGGCAATGACAGAGACTCAATTTCTGCCAGGGAAAATTAGGCAAGCAAATAAATACGAGGGGGAAGGCTGGTCCCGCATGGCACCCGCTCCAGGAACAGGCGGCACTTTGGGGCCAGAGCCCTCGGGCCGTCCGCCCTGGCTTGAGTGGGTGTCCTGGCGAGGGGAGTTTGTCGGGGCGGCCTGAGGCGCTGCCGCAGGCGCTGCAGGCGCAGGCTGCGCTCCGCCGCGTGGCAGGGCGGCACGGAGGGAGCCCGGCTGCCGGAGGACGCGCCTGCTTGGCGGCGCCGTGCTCAGGAGCGTGCGGCTCGCGCCGCGCTCGGCCGGGAGCTGCAGCCGCCGGGGAGGCACGCGGGGCGGCAGGGATGTGCGCTCGCCGCTGCGACCTTCCCGCGGCGCTGCGGGAGCGAGGACGGCGCCGCGAGCGCCGGGCGGAGCAGAAACGTATCTGCCATCGGAAGAAACCCGCAGCGCTGCTCTTCCCCAAAGTTTGCCTTTCTTGCCTTTTCTCTTTTCTTTTCTCTTTCTTTTCTTTTTTTCTCTTTTGTTTTGTTTCGTGGTGCCTTTCAGCAATAGGCTTTATCTGGCTTTGAAGGTCTAATTCCGGGGACGTCGCCTTTCCGCGGAGCCTCGGCGGCCTCTCCTCGCGGTCTCAGGGTGACACAAACGACTGATTCTCATGCAGCGGTGCGAGCGCCTTTCAGGCGCACAATGGCCCCGCGCCGCCAATGTCACCCGCCTATTGAAAGCGGCGGCGCGGCGGCCCGCGTGCGCGCGGCGCGCTCCTCGCCGGCGCGATAAGCCCCGCTCCAAACGCCTCCCCTCCATTCGACTGCGGAAATCATTCTGCTCTTTCAAGTCCCCCGCTCCGGGCTCCTTTTCTTCTTGTCCCCCTTGTCCTTCTTGCCTTGTCCTGCTTCGGTGCTACGTGGTGCTGCAGTAGAGCAGCACCGGGCCGGCCGTGCTGCAGCCCTGGGCATGGAAATGCCCCCGTGGACCCCGCCGGCACCGCCTGCCTTGCGTGTAAGTGCCCTGCGAGCCGGGCACACACACGCTGATAAAGGGTTTTCTCTGCTTTAAAAGAACCTATGTGTATGTATGGAGGGACATACACAAATGCCAGTCTCTGCCCTGGCCGTGTCCCCGCTCCGCTCTCCTTTCCCAGCTTTGTTTTTTAATAAGGATGTGTTAGACAGAGGGACTCCAGCAGGAATAAACGCAGATTTATATCCCCATCAGAAGGATCCTTAAACTTCCTGAGTGCTTAAAACGTACACATTTTAACTTGAAAAATTACCAGGTTTGTCTAAAGGAAAATTTCTGACATAAAACACGGAACTCATTTGAAGGGAGAAATTCTCCAATGAAGCGAACCCAGGCAGTCATAAAAAAGTTAAACCAGGCATAAAGGGAAATGTCAGATGTGTGGGAGAGCCAGATGTCTCTCTATTTTTTCTTCTTCTTTATATTTTTATAACCAAGATCAGATTATAGGAGAATATATGAACACGGCAAGCAGGGAGCGGCACAGAGGCAGCGGAGGAGAATTTTGCTTGCAGCCCTTACCTCCGCGCAATATAGAGCACTCTGCAAAGAACAACAGGTTTTTATTTCTAAATAAAGCCCTTCAGAGTGACACATTTATTGCTGGCAAAGAATTACTCAAATAAGAGGCATTGTCAGCTATTTATTTTAAAAGCTTTCTTTTGAGTTAAAAAAAAAAAAAAAAGGGGGGGGGCCCTGTTT
>JAVCKT010021493.1:0-11869 GCA_032273925.1 Rhynchotus rufescens
ATAAACAAAAAAAAAAAAAAATTTTAAAAAAAAAAAAAAAAAAAAAAAGGCTGAGAAAGATCAAAAACCGGCTCCGCAAGTCCCAGAGGCGACCTCTTCCCCCCACCCCCGGCCGCATTCCCTCAACTGCAAGGCAGGAGTCCGGAGAGGAGTCGGGCAAAGGGCTGGAGTGGGAGTGTGGGGGAGCGGTCCCTGTGACCCCATAGCTGAGTAGGGAGAGGGGGGTCCCTGTCACCTACCCTTGGTCTGGCTGGGGGGGGATGGTCCCTGTCATCTCGTCCTACTGCATGAGTGGAGAGGGAGTCTGAGACCCCCGCTTGCCCCCCTCTCACCGCATAGCCCTGGTAACTTTCAGCCCCGCCTGGTAAGTTTCCTTCTCTCCTTCATTTTCCTCTTCCTTCTGTGACTCACAGCGCCCATGGAAGCAGAGGGTTCGGGGAGGGGGATTCTTCCTCTCGTTTGAATTATTATTTTTATTTCTCTCCCCTCCTTCAAGCTTTGCAAAGAGGGTCTCGACTGCGTCTCATCCTTCCCTGACTGGGGAGGGGGGATTTGCGGCGCGGCAGCAGCTCAGAGAGGATCCACCTTCCTCTCCACCCTCGCAAAATAAATAAATAAACATTTACATACATACATATTTAAATAAATAATTAAAATTAAAAAAATAGAGAAAGGAAAGAAAGAAAGAAAAAAAAGAGAGAAAGAAAAAAAAATCTACCGCGGTTGAGGAAATGCCCGAGACGACGTTACCAGTAGAAGGAAAAAGGGAGCCGTTTTATTTCCCTCTCACATATTCAGCAAATCAGATTCCTAAAATAATCGTCTTCCCGATCCTAATGCTAGATACGAAGGAGGGAATTTATAAGGTTATATTGGTTAAAAAAGATGATGAAGAAAACAAACCTAATCCCTATATAGGGCTATTGTCAATCTGCGGTATTTACCGGCGGGCAAGGGCTCGTTGTTCCCCTCCAAGGAAGCAGCTCTAAAGCCTCAGGTCTAACGAAGGGAGGAAGGAAGGGAGGAAGGAAGGATCGCTCCTTTCTGGTTTACCGCGGAGGATGATGTTGAAAAACAAATGTAAAGTGAATTTCAGTAAGGGCAAGGCATCTCTGGGATGGAGGGACTCGAATTAAACCCGAAAGACACCTCACATTCCTCCCGAAAAATAAATTATCTAATTAATTAAATAATACAGGGCTTAAAGCCGCAGGGTTTAGCGACATTTATTTAAAAAAATACCCTGGTAGAATTACCATCAAGCAGCAATTGCAGAGCCCTTGCAGCCAACATGCGGAGCGGCAGTGGAATTAACGCCGAGGCTTCTCCTGCCCTCCCGGGATTAGAACCGGAGCGATTTGCTCTGGGAAGCGGCCGCGGCTGCTCCGATCAGTCTTCCACCACCTTCCTCCCCCCCGTCAAAAAAGAGCTCCCAACACTCGTGCAGAAACCCCCTTTCCCCAAACACATCGGGGCGAGGACACGTCTGGACGCGCCGCTGCCGCTGTCCCGGCAAGCGGAATCCTGCGGAGCTCCCTTTTATTTTCCCAAGCTCCTAAATTCAGCTAGGATAGGGGAAGGGGGGACACACCTGGCGCAAGACTCTTGTCACGGGCTCTCCTTGCTCTGAGGAAGAAGGATCTCAGCCCCAAACCCCCTGGAGCTCCTTCCTCCGCGCAAGATGCGCGCCCCGAGGTGCTGCCCGCGGCGCCCCGGCCACCGCGGTCCGCACCTGCGGCCCATAAATAATGAAGAAAACAAGCAGGGCCCCTGGTTATTAATTATCCAGTTACGTGAATATCCGTCATCCAGCGCCCGCAGCCTGTCTGCGGACGCGTGAAGGTAAGAAGAGCAGATATATGTACGTATATATATATGTGTGTGTGTGTGTGTGTGTATGTATGTATGTAGTTACGTGTGTATATATATATATGTATATCGGAAATACTCGTTTCTGGATAGCCCGAACCTTTTTCAGGGCACCTAGTGTCTCCCTTGGATTACCCTACCGCCAGCCTGGAGAGTGGCAAATTTCCTGCAAGAGGCAAGGAGAAGAGGGACCTAGATCGCAGCGTGGAAGACAGGGGAAACCGGGTTCCTATCCACGGGAACCAATTCCCGTGGTCTGGGAAGCGCCGGTCGGACCGGGGTAGGGTGCCGGGCTCCATGTCTGAGCAAGGGCGAGTTCCCTCCTCATCTAGGCGAGCGTTAACGGCGATCTTATTTTATTTTATTCTATTTCTCCGAGAAGGCAGGTTTGCAAGATACGAAAAGAGGAACATCTATGCATCTTTTTTTAATGCATTCTCCTCCCTCCCAATTAGTTTCGAAAAAACACGGTAGTGTTTTTATAATGTCTAATTATAAAATTCAATTCTATGTTGCGCATTCTATAATATTACGTAATATGTTAATATTATACATTGCAGAGACATATAAAGTTATAAAAGAGATGATATTTTACAATATTATATATTTTATACATCCTAGGACGCAGATGGACCTAATATAACCCAAACTGCATCGGCGCAGCCTGTGCCCAGGAATACCACACAAGTCCACGCAGAGCTCCCGCCACCGGCACAACCGCACGGACACGGCTCTGCGGACAGACCGAGGCGACGAGCCCGGCGGTGCCTACAGCTGCGCGCACATCTGGAGGGAGTCGCGCGGCTTGCCACGCGCGGAAAGGCCGCGGTCCTTGAGCGGGGACACGTCCCTTGTCGCCGTGTCCCGCTACCCCTCCCCTCCTTGCTTTTTTTCTTTTTTTTTTCCCTAAAGCCCAGGGACAAAATAGCTTTTTCTCCCCCTCCTCCTTCTCTCCCTCTTTCTTCCCACGTTTCGGCTCCGTGGGCCGGGCGCGCCTTTCTCCAAGGTCACTGGGAAAAGATAGTTCCGAGCGCAGCGGCTCCCTCCTAAATTTCTCCACGCGGGGCAGGATAAGAGCAAGAGGAGGGCTGAGGGAAGACAACCGTGAGTCGCCACTGACCTGGGCAGACGCCTTTTATTCGGTCCTGCTCTGCTGGAGATCTAAAGGCAGGAGTGACAGGCAGGCTGCGGCGCCGCTGCTGGCATGTCGCAAGCTGCCACCGAGGAGGAAAACCTGGGGGAGCCGCATCCTCCAAACGCCCACCCTGATGCCTGACCTCCTCCTCCTCCTCCTCTTGGGGCTGTGCTGAAGAGCAGAGCTCTTCCGGGTTGGGAAAGGGCAGGGAAAGAGGGAGAGGAATGGAATATGACGGGCCGCTTCACTCCACACCCACGCGGGCACATCCCAGGACGGGGGGAGGGAGGAGGGGAGAGGGGGGAGTGGGGAGGGAAGTGGCCACGGGGGGAGGGGAGCAGCGCCGGGTCCAGGAGCAGCGCGACCCGGAGTGCCCAGGAACGGGAGGAAAGAAACACATCAAAAATATACATACACACATGCATATATACATATATAAAGTGTATGGTCGTATAAATGTCAGCGGAGATCGCTTCGGTTACATCAAAAGCTTTCGAGGAAAAGCGGTGACATTAGCTACATGGGACTCATTCGTTTCCCCGCTCTGGACTCCCCGCCCCGTATGGACTAGTTTGGTTCTATTTTTTTTTTCTTATTCTTATTATATTTGTGTGTGTATTTGTGTAGGTCCAAGCTCTGGAGAGGATAAAGAAAGAAAGGCGGGGGGGAGAAAAGGGAAAAGAGAAAAAGAATCACCCCCTGGCTCTTTGAGAGCTCTTCCTCCTTGCCCAGAATCTTCCTCCTCGTCACTTTTGAGGTTCGCAGGTAGAAGGACTCTGGGCAACTCCCGAGCCGCTGCATTCCCCTCAGTGCTACTCCCCGCAGAAGGACATACGAAAATGAGGTCCCCTCCGCTCCTCTGTGTGCAACGCAGGGATCGGGGACGAGTCGCCTCCGTCGAGGTTCCCTAATCCACCCATGTCGGACGAGCCGCCGTGGCGCCACGGGGATGGGCTCCGGGCTGCAGCGCTCGGCTCGGGGCGGGGGGGCAAACCGCGTCCTTCTCAGCAGCACTGGCCCCTTTTGTCCTTCTCCTGCTTCCCCTCAAGCCCTATCGCCCAAATATCACTTCTGATTTTTAATCACGTAATTGAGGTATTTTTTTGCCCTCCCTGCAAAGCTCCCCCAGGAAGGAGCCGGGGAGAAGGGTGAAAGTGCCTCTCGCTGTCGGCAGATTTGCTCGCAGGGAAAACTTCCCCCCGATGCCGTGCTATTGTTTTATTATATTTTATTATTATTGTTATTTAACGATTTGAGCCCTATCGCTCGAAGGATCGGCCACTTCCCTCCCCGGGAGGGCTCCCAGCAAAGCGAGGTGAGCCCTAAGGCGTCCGGGTAAAGGCAGCAGCACCTGAGGACGTAGTCTAGCAAAAGGCGGCCTGGGGCAGACACGTTATTTAAGGTTATTTAGGATGTGAGGCCACTTCTCGGCACAAAGTGGGATGACAGGAGGGAGAAATATTCCACCACTACCACCACCCCCAAAGACTGGAATTGGCATCAGTGCAACATCCAGCGCTGCAAGGACCCCCGGGGGTTAGCCACATGCGTTATCTCCGGGGGATGCATCGGAGAGACCATGGGGTGCAGACCGGAGAGTCCCCTCCTGCAGCCCTCAGATACTTCCCCCGTTCCGCTTAATGGGAGACATTCCCCCCGTCCCAGGTCTGAGCCCGGCCTGGGGTGCGCGACCAGCAGCACCGTTTCCCGATGGAAACGCGACTTGATAACGGGGGCTGCAAACTGATTACTTATAGGAAAGAAAGAAAAAAAAAAAAAAAAAAAAAAAAAGGAAACAAAAGAAAAAAAGGAAAAAGCAAGCAAGAAAAAAAGATAGAGAACAGAGGGAGAAAAAAATACACTCCCAGTCTTGGAGAGATTATTTTTTCCTTTTCTGCTGACGTTGTGTGTTCGCTATCTCCGCTTCTAGAGTGACTCTCGGTAAGGTGAAAGGTAACGCGATCGCCTCCCAATTCTATCTTTAGAAAACGCATTCAATTAAGGTAATAACTTAAGGCTCATTAGAGTGGCGAAGGGAGCCTTCCCGCAGCGAAACGCCAATGGAAAGAGAGTGGTCGGTGGTGCCTCCCCGCCCCGCCAACTCCCCTCCCCAGAACTTGGGCTGATTCTGCAACTCCGCTTTGCTTCCCCTTTATTTTTGGAAATTATTATGGAAAAACCGCAACGCCCAAACTCGAAGGACAAATCCTGCGGGATATGGACAAAAAGAAGCTGCAGTTTAAAACCTGGGGTGCAGTTTTCCCAGGATTATTCTTGGGGCACCGGGATTGGAGGGAAGAGAGATGGGGGCGAATTGCCTGCATCTGCCCGCGATTCCTGCTTCCCCGCAATAACCCTGCGGGAGGCAAGCGAAATCAACGGAATCTCTTCAAAATTGCATGCAGATAGGGCGAAAAGGGGAAAAAATAAAAAGAAGGATGCAAAGGGAGATGGGGGCGCGATTGAATCTCTCAGCGCATCCGTGAAAGCGAGGGGTGGAAACGAAAACAAAATATGGGGAACCTCCAGCGAAATGCGTGGAAATTCCTGGGAAATCGAAGTCCCTCTATTATTGTGTCCCGGCGGGGGCTGCTAGGGAGGGGACAGAGGAGATTTGGGCAGAGGCGCAGGCGCGTTTCCTCCCCGGCCGCACCACGAAGCTCGTTCCTCCAGACAGCGCCTCAAAGGTTAAACATAACTAATGAGCCTTTAAATGGCACGGGGGCTTTATCGGCAATATCAGCCCTCTATGCCGGCAGCTCGAGGCCGAGTCAGCGTTCAGGCGGCATTTAGATATCAAGAGAGGAGGGATCGCCTCAATAATAAATAAATAAATAAATAAATAAATAAATAAATCTACTCCGCGCATGTATTCATCGCATTTTCCGAATCGGGACTCGGCGTTTCTACATCCCTTAAGTGTGCGACTAATCGCACCTCCCAGCACCTTTTTATACCATCTCTATATGGGGGAATAATAAATACCACCCCCTCCCTTCCCGCGCACCCGATCGATTTGAGCTGCGCCTGAGCAAAGATTTGCGGGAGGCTCCGCCGTAAATATGATCCACACGTTATTGGTGCTGATAACCACGGCGCCCGCCTCAGAAAGGAGGTTAGAGGTGTTTTATTCTCGGTAATTAAACTGCCTGCTCGGCCCCCGCCCCGGAGGAATGTTGCTAATGATCAATAATATCACTCCCCCCTCTGCCGCCCCCTCCCCTAAATCCCCCCACCCAGCTTTAAAAAAATCGCATCGGATAGGATTTTTAAAATATAATCATTGTGATCTTTATTTCCAAGGGAGGAAAAAAAATCCTTCGTCTTCATCTTCCCAAATCAGCCGCTTTTTGGCATTGATCCTATGCTTTGTGTGGGCAGGGTATATTCTCTCTAAAACGATTTCCATTCACAGTAGCCTCCTCCATTGGCACAATCGACCTTTGTGTCAATGGTGGGGAGGGAGAGCGGGGCTGGGAAACCTCCGAAATTAAAATACTCCCCCCCGCCACCCAGCTCCCTCCCCGCCCTCCTCCTCCCTCCACCCAGAGCAGCGGCTCCGAAATAAAGTCGAACCGAGACCCCAACAAATAGCCCCAAATGCAAATTCATATCAATTACAGACAAGGTGCAAAATATGCATGTGTGTGTATATATATAAATATATATATAGCACGTGGAAGTGGGGAATTTTTAATTAAATGTTACTGCGACTATAACAACATAGAAGTGATATTTCATTCGGAGTCCGCCTCTTGCTTGTGTTTTATAGCGTTTTCTTGCCTCTGACTTTATTTAAAATATTAGACGAGGTACAGAATTATAAATGACTCTTTCCTTATCTGTGCTGCTCACATATCCAGGATCAGAGGAGCTGATTAAGAAAGAAGTCAGAGGCAACGTTGGATTCATAATGATTCGGAATAATGAATCCTTATCTCTGCTTTCCAGATTATCACCCTTTCAGCTCCCAATGTTTTGTTACATGGGATAATTTATTGCATCTAATACATCACAATGAATCTGATGGCGGAAAACGATGGGCAACGTTGTGAAAAAAAATAGGGGGCTCCTGATTTTACTTGAGTTTTATCCAGGGGGCAGCGATATTGATTTTTTAGCAGTTTTTAAATTGAGAAAATATAAGGTAGATCTGATAATAATAATAATAAAAATAATGGTAATAAAAGGAGAGGGGCGTATGACGTGCCTTGATTAGTGTGTCAATTTGAGGTTGAAATGCACAAAATCGACCTGAAGCCGGGGCTTGCTTCCTCCCTCCCTCCCAAGCAGTGAAATCCTAATTTTACATAATTTATTTTTTATTTAAGAGGGAAATAATTAATTATAAACATTGAATAAAGCGAGGAGCCGAGCTAAGATAAAATGCATTTTGCATTTTTTTTTCCTTAAAGGGAGGGCTGCCAGTAATGTTCAATTTTCTCTCCGCCCCATTCCCGAATAAATACATGCAGAAGAAAAAAAATCGATAAGATTTCTGCTAGCAGTCGCTAACCTCTCTTTCTCTCTCTTCCTCTGTCTTTTTTTTTTTTTTTTTCCTTTCTTTTCTTTTTTAAGGCATTTCTTATAAACCTGAGCAACGCGAGTTGCTTTGTATGCAAATGAACGTTGATTTGGGCTGCTCATCGCAGAAATTAAAAAAAAAAAAAAAGGATTCACAGATTCACCTGAAATTATCAGATATCCGTGGGCGCATGTGTGCGCGCGGCCGAGGAGGAGCAGAAGTGCCGATATTGGGGGGAAATTGTAGGGATCCCTTTCAATCCCTGAAAGAAACTAACAGCCCGGGCTCTGCCTCCTCACCTGCGAGGGGAAAGGCTGGGTTTCAAATATGTTTTTTTCCCCTTTATTTATTTATTTATCTATCTATATATCCACTATCCATTCTCCGACCTCCCTTCGCAATTCCCTCACTTCGCTCCCATCTCGGTGCTGGACGTGGGAGCGGGCGGAGGGAAATTCCCACGACGGGAACGACGCGCCCTAAAAAACTTCCATCTCCCGTCGCACCGCAGCCCGGGGCTGAGCCAAACTCCGGTCAAATCAAACCCCCTCCGCCTCCCCCCCACCAAAAAAAAAAAAAAAAAAAAGTAAAAAAGCGCCAAGGGCACCTCGGGTGACACCGCTTCGTCGGGCCACCGCGACACCACAATTTGTCCCTTTGCTCTGGACGGCATCGAGGAGGGGGACGAACGAGGTGGCTTGAATCCGAGCCATGGTCCATGCGGGCAGGCCGGGGGTAAAATTTCGGCGGGCAGGTACTGCCCCCCTATCCCAGTCGGTTTAAGTTTCCCTGGCTCCCTCCGAGCCTTTCTTGGCTCTCACGGCACGGGAACAGTGTTTAAACATTAACCAGGACTAGTATGCACTTTTTTTTTTTTTTTTTTTTCCAGGAAGCGGGTGATGCTTTCTGCAATATATGTGTGTTTGGAAGCGGGGGAGGGGATTTGAGAAAATACCTTTTTACCTAAAAGGAGAATTAAAGAAAAAAAACTCATCGGGAGCGGGTTGGGGGGGTTGTTGCTTGGCATAGAGGACACGTTCCACCCACACACACCCAGTCGTGTGAATGTGCCTCACATGCCCATCTCCTCACTATAGCTTTGGGGATTCTATATGCGGTCTTTCACCCAGTACACCCCCAAAGGGAAATCTCCACAGATCTAATATTCGGGCGCACTCTATTCCGTGCAATATTTGTCAAGGAATTTCAAGTATCTATTATAAGCGCGATTTGTGATCCTTCTGCCACTCTCCTACCCCAATTTGCAGTGTAGATTGTTTGATAGGAATGCACACATAAATATATATATATGAATAATATATATACATATATATATATATATATGTATATACATACACCAGTTCTCTCTCAGATGAATTTATTGGACCACATCCCATCCTCAGCTGAACATTCAATATTCCGGCATTATCTCCGCACTTAAACTCGCTTTCTCCATTTCTGTGCCAAGATAAATTTGCATAATATTTGCAGTTGTAATTAGCTGATGAACATCTCCCTGCCTTCCCCTTTGTTTTCCTCACGTTTGGTCTTCAATTGATGCCACTTTTGATCTTTAATATTACAGTAGCCTGATAGAGTATTTTATATCTTATCTGCAGCTCGTGAAAAGTCCCATAAAAATAAAAAAAAAGGAGGAGGGAAAAAATAAATTAAAAAAAAAAGAGTGAGGGAGCAAACTGGAGAGAAAGGAGAGGGAGGAAAAAGGCATGGGTTGAAGCTGAACTAGTTAAGAGTTTCGGGAACAGTCGCTTCAGATGCCCACGGTTATGGGGCAAATAAAGGTTGGATAGGTCAAAATAGGATATAAAGGTGGAATTCGCCCATTGGAAATAAGAGCGGGATGGGTCTGGGGAGGCTCCACGCTGCTCTGCGCTCCAGCAGCCCCAAAGGAGCCAGAGGCGGCGGTGCCTGAGACCACCCCATAGGGCAACACACCCCAGGGACCCTGCAGGGAAGGGGTTGAGCCTTGCAGGGAGTGGGATACTCGTCCTAGGGGCTTCTTGTCACTCAAGCATCAAACTTTGCTTTTTTTTTAATTTTTTTTTTATTTTATTATTAACATCTTTTTTTTTCTGGGAGTGCTTTTCTCTGCCCATGAACTGCACCTCTGGGTGCTCCGTGGTGGCTCCCCCCACTGAGACCCCATCCAGCAGCCCCCATCCAGGGTCACCTCCGCTGCAAGCGGAGGCTGCTATCGTGTCGGGAGGGTTATTAAACCGCTAATGAATGAGTGTCTGTGAGACTCTGGACGGGCTGGAGAGACTGCAGAGGGGGGGAAAGCGGCGGGGAGAGGAGGCAGAGAGGCTCGATCTTCATGCCAATCTCTGGAACAAATAGCTAACATTTAACGTTTACACCCTGCTTGGCGACGAACTGGCGCTCCACGGACCCCTGATCCAGGCTAAAATGTCCAGAAAGCCTTTGGAGAGAACAAGTTCCTGGCTATCAGGTTCTTCTGATCTCTCTCCTCCTTTCATAGGGCTTTGGTTTCAGGCTGGACTTGTCCAATGTCTGCTTTACCGCTGCGCGCTCCTAAATGAGTGTCAAGGAGGCGAATATCAAATAGCAGAGAGGTCAAGGCGATTTGGTTAACCGTTGGCTGTGCTGATGGCTTTAAACTTGTGTGGGAGGCTGGCGACGTGGCAGGGGGAAGGGAAGGGGGAAATGAGCCGGGGAGGGGAAATAAACCCAAGGGAAGCACCAGTAGGGAGGGGGGAAGCAAGAGGATGGTGTCTGGGGGAGGATGATGGTCTTGGGTAGCCCAGAGAGATGGAGACCAAGGGGAGTCATGGTGGTGGAAGGCTGCGAGCATTTTTGATGACATTTGGGTTTTATTTGCATTATACCTACATGTTTTTACTGGGTGGTGAGTGTTTTGCATGGGTGGCAGTTGTATGTGGGAAGGTGTCCCCCAGGTCAGTGGCTGCAAAGCTGGAAATGCCCATGAAGGTTGGATAAGGACATTATCCATGTTCATAGTACGCACATGGTGCCAATTGAAAGGACCAAGGTGCAAAGCTGTGTCCAAAAGGATGGTACCCAGTTTAGGGAAGCATTAGTTGGAGAAAGCTGAAAAAAATGGGTAAATCTTGATGTCCTGGGGATCAGCACAGGACATGTGCCTGGAGGGAGGTCTCCAGGGGGTTAAGGAGGCACCCATGTTTCGTGCTCTGTACATGGATGTGCACACATACATGGATGGAGATGTACATGTGTGTAGCAGAAGTGCGTGGCAGCGAGGGTGTGGTGAAGAGCTTGTGAACCTAAGGAACATATAGGGGTGGTTGTAAGCAATGGATGGCCAGGGTGTTGGGAGTTGTGGTGGGGGCCTGGTGCAGCTGTGCAGGAGCTCAGCGCACCCATGGGTGCTTGTGTGCCCATTAGAGTGAGGGATTCTGGGTGCATGAGGAGGATGTGTGGTGCTGGGGAGGGCTGGGGGCTTTGAGATGCTTTGGAAGGACAAATCACCTTGGAGAATCCAATGAGAAATTAGACTTTCACTGTAATAACCACATCTCTTAAATTCATCCTAAAGAAAAACATGAGCTCACGCACAAGATTTCCTAGAACAGAAACTTTTCCATTGCTGAAGTGGCAAGTGGGGAGAGCAAACATGGGGGCTGTCCGGGGCACCCTCCCTTTGCTGCCATCCCCTTTTACTTCCGACGTTGGCAGAAACCGTGCTCAGATTCCAGCTAATGTAAAGCCCGTCAGCTGGATCCGGGCAAACAGTCACCACAGGAGATGTGTGCGCAGCCACGCACGGCCGAGCAGAGCTGGGCAGAGCGGTTCCCTCTCCACGCATTTGCAGCATCGAGAAGCAGGAGGTGCTTGGAGGGGCGATTGGTTCATGTGTCCTTGACCTACAAGTCCCAGGACCTCCTACGAGGTAGAACTTGGCTAGAGATATTCCTGTGTGCTCCTGAAACCACCAAGGTCCCTGGATGAAAGTAATGTCCTGATGGTTGTCCTTTTTTTTATTTTTTTTTTATTTTTATTTTTTATTTTTTATTTTGGAATTAAAAGCATGCTATGGAGCAACTGTTTCTTCTGGTTCTTCATTCTGGAGGTGCATTAGTGACTGTGGCATCCATGCCACCCGTGGGAGCAAGGAATTGATACGCTGATGCTGCAGTATCACAGCAGCTCAAAAGGAATGCGGGTCTGGAGGGACCATCTAGTGAGGAAGAGGGTTGGGAGAGGGTATGGGCATGTTGAAGGCTCAAGTATTCCTTCTGGATTATCTTCTTTCTTTCTTTCTTTCTTTCTTTCTTTCTTTCTTTCTTTCTTTCTTTCTTTCTTTCTTTCTTTCTTTCTTT
>JAVCKT010021493.1:11969-25309 GCA_032273925.1 Rhynchotus rufescens
TCTCTCTCTTTCTCTCTTTCTCTCTTTCTCTCTTTCTCTCTTTCTCTCTTTCTCTCTTTCTCTCTTTCTCTCTTTCTCCTGTGATTCATTTTTTCAAGAGAGCTGGCTAATATATAAGGTCCATGAGAAGAGCGAGGAGAAGGATGCAAGTGCATTGCATGGACCACGGGGCGCGCGTGCACGTGCAAGGCCGTGCTCGCTCGCGCGCGGCGCCATCCGCAAGGCATATGCATCCCCTATAGGCAGATCAGCCCTATATGTATCTCAATCACGCATCCGGCCGGCCACGGGGCGCGCACCCACTAAGGTTGCGTTTCCGGAGAGAAATTCTCAAATAGAGCAGTGTAATTTCGCCGGCGGTTTTTGATTGACGGGCTGTCCCTGGGATCATGTGTTAATCCCTTCTTCACTCAAGCCTTTTCATAACTCATTTCTCTCTGCTAGATGGAGACTCTGATGGTTGCTGTGGCAACGACGATAGTGCTAAGCCATTTCCCTCTCTGCACGGAGACCATTATTCCGCATGCATAGGCCATTTGCAACAAAGGTCGCCGCAAAGTCATCCCCAACACAGCACACGTTTATTAAACTTTTCTTCTTCTTTTTTTTTTTTTTTTCATCCCCCTTCCTGTGGTGGAGAAACTGGTCGGCACGTGTTATTATTTATTTATTTGCAATATAGGGCATAATAACCGCAGCCACCGTTATTGAACCCAAGCTGTGTATCGTGCAAATCAGGATTCCGAGCTGGAAAGATCTGTGCTTAGACGGCTGGGTTTTGCACCAACGACTCCAATTTGTCTTTTGGCCTCCTATCAAATAGTAACTTTAATAGCGGTCGGAGGGGAAAAATAATAATAAAAAAAGAGCTGACGGCGATGATGCGAGAGAGGCATGGGGCGAATGTTTGAATGTCAAATGTTGCATGGAAATGCAAAGACTGTCCCACTCCAAAACCAACATGAAATACCTAAAGAGCTGCCATTAAGGACCACCCTCCTTTCAGAGTAATTTACTTTTTAAGTATAGTTTCCACCTGGCCCTGGATGTGAGTTGCTGGGACTCCTTCACTCAGCACCATGGGCCATGTTCAGGTGTTAAGTGAAATGAAAGAGGGTCCATGTTTCTATAACTACCATCTAAGAAAGCAATGGCCCTCAAGTTCAGCAGAAAGGCAGAGTAGGAGGCAAAGCCTCCACAGAAGGTTTTTCTCCATGTTCCTTGGCTTTTAGGCCATCCACCAAAGTTTCCTGGTATTGAGCATCATCTTTCTGTTTATACTTTTATCTCAGCTCCTACCCACCAAGCCTGCAATGGCCTCTTACTCTCTTTCTTTAACCATCACAGATGATATTTTGGACCTAGCACCTGAATCCAACCTTAATACATTGAAGTGTTTGGACAGTCTGTTCAAGGCCATCCTGCTTGAGCAGTATGGTTGGATTAGATGGTCTTCAGAGGCCACTTCCAAGCACAAACATGTGGTGATTGTCTGAAATGTCTAAACTTGGTATCTGGCCACCAACTTCAAACCTCTCTGTCCCTGTCACCGCAAGCTCTTGGCCCAAGGTATTCATCTTCTCTTTCTGTTTTACGGCAGATGATTGACATCTCCAGAGGTCAAAATTTATAATCCTGTTGCAATGTCTCCACCCATGGAGCGGTGTGATGGCTTCCATGCATGGGACACCATTTGGGCACCTGCCAAGACCTGTCATGGAGGTGTCCCTTGGCTGAGCAAGGGCAAAGCTGAAAACAGCCTGGGCAGCAGTGCCATATTGGGCCCCCCAAGGACATGAACGATAAGAACAGGGATAAGCTCCCAGCAAATTTCTAAGGTGCCTCCTACTCTTTTCTGTCCAGACAGCTACAGCCCTAGTCCAGGATCTTATCTCTCCTCTTCCTTGCTGCACCTCATTGGCCTCCCTCCCACGATGTCCCACTCAGCTCTCTTAATTGCCAAAGTGCTGATCACATCTTCCTTCCCTGACTGCCAGCACTGGCTGCGCTGGTTTTAATCACCTATTTTGTCTAAATTTTCCTGCTGCCTCTTCAAGCCACTTTGTGAACCCAACTTGGACAAACATGCAAAGCCTTAAACTAGGATATTTACTTAGAAGAAAATAACTCATAAGAGCAAAAAAAACCCCATTACTTCTGACACATTTATGGGTGTTTCAGGACTGGGCTGTGTGTTTGGTCACAAAGCTGCTCATTTGAAAGACATTCAAATTATCTGAGATGATGGGGCATTTATTGGGCAAATCCAATGGGCAAACCAGTGGGGCTTGTTTGGAAACGCAATATCATTATAGAGCAACCCAGAAAGACCATGGGGTAGCTCATGGAATTGATCCCACCAACAAAGTCTTGCTTTTCTTGTCTGTTAGAACAAACGCAGGGAAGAGAAGATGTCTTGTTTACCAGTAAGCTTCCTCTGTATTTCCAAGTAAAGGCCTGGCCTTTCTGAACTAAAGCCCACATTCCTTTCCTCCATCCTCTTCATCATCTGGCATGACCAGCTGAAGCCCCAGGCAAGATGAACCCAATTGCCCTCAATTGTCCACAGTGAGCTGAGAAAATAGGTTACTTCTCCATGCAAGTCATAGCAGAGAGCCCAGTAAAAAGTGATGTGGAAGGTGGGGAGGAAGAAGCTGACCGTGCTGCAGCCCATGGGTGTCTTCTTCTCCACCACTTTGGTGCAGTGGGCTGGAGTATCCCAAAAGCATCATCACAGGCGTGAAAGGGTCAGTACATGCCAGGCGAGGGCTCAACATCTTTGTTGTAAAATCTCCAGCTGCAACCTCAGTTTTATTAAAAAAGGATGAAAACCACAAAAAAAAAATCTCATCAATTCTTCCTGGGAAGCACACTGGGATCTTGGCTGGGATGTAGCGCTGGGGTAGCATTGGGACTTTTGAGCGAAGCGTGGCAGGTACTGCCGAGCCCCCCACGCTAATTGATGGGCTCTCTATATATCACGGCAGATAAAGGGCTCTCGTGCGGTAAATGCTGATGTTTAGAACATCCTGATAGTGTTTTGTTAACAAGAAGATAACGGAAGAGCAAGATACGTTTGTTTAGCTGCCTATAGATAAACCCAATAGGGTCTTTGTTGAGTTTTCATGACGGATGGCAGGTACTAAATGCGATAAATAATACCCCAGATCCCGACCGGAGCTGCGGCAGCAGGAATGAGAAACCAGCAGGGCTGGCGTCAGCATGGACCTGTGAGGGGGGACTGAGGGTGATGAGGCTCCTGGTGGCTTCAACCTGGCTTCGATTTGGTGGTGGCGCTGGAAAATGGAAGGATGTACGTGGTGTTGGGTCCCACCAAGAGCGTGAGGGAGGAAAAAAGTACTGGAGATTTATAGGGAGATGATGGTGGTGGCCCCCATCTAAAAGCATCACTGAGCCTTTCTCCAGGGCTCCTCACCCATGTGTCTACCAGGCATGTCCTGCTCCAAGATGGAGAGGGGTCTTCAGTGAGGCAGGGGCTCCATTGCTTTGTCATCTGTATCTCACAGCTGAGAGGGATGCGGTGCCAAGGGAGCACCTGGCTGCCTCCCCGCCATTTCCTTTGCCAGGATACTCGTTAATTAGAATTTCTCCCAAACCAGCCCACTAATTGCAAGGTGGGTCGCTGCTCTTAGCAAAGGGCAAAGGCGGCCCCGGCTCTTGAGTCACTTCCTGAGCATCCCGGGAGGCGCCGGGCAAAAGCTGCCGTATTCCTGCGGGCTTGCACTCATCTCAGGGGAAGATGGGCTCGGTGAAGCTTCTGGATGCAAAACTCATCCAGGTTTGGGAGCCAGCAAAAGAGCAAAACTCCTACCTGCTACATGGAAAAGGATTTTAATAATTCCCCTGTCTCTTGCATGATATCCCTGCAAAAGTCGGCCATTTGCTCTTTTTTTTTTTTATTTGTTTATCCCTCTTTGCAGGGAGCTTGGGGGCAACTGCACTCTCCATGATGCTAAAAGCCACTGCAGTTCATTGCAAAACTCTTCCATCCTTAAAAAAGATAATGCTGCTGAGAGAGGTGATAGGTCCTTTGGGGGCCAATTGTAAAGTCTGTGGTTTTTTTTGTTTTCTTTCTTTCCTTTGTACAGCTGCTTGCATTTTTTTTCCCCTCTCTCAAGAAGACAAAGAAAGCACTGAGATGGGTCTGTGCATTGTCTCTGACCATGCAGTTGTAGACCATCTTCCATGTAGGTGGCTCCTTGGAAATACCATTGATTCTGTTGAGCAATGCACCTTGGGGAGGATGATGAAGTTGAAGACAATGCAGAAGAAAAGGGAGAATTAACCTTTATTCTTTTTTCTTCTGACCGGCTCAATTCTTGAAGAAGATGAAGCTGTAAATACCTATCCTGAGGAGCTATGTTGTACATCTGGATTCTCAAGTCCAGCTTGTTGCAGCTGCAGGTCCTCCCTGAGTGAATATATTGAAAGAGGAGAACCTATATCCAAAACTGGACTCTACAGAGCTCAATGTTCAAAGCCTGAAAGTTGCTGGAAGTGGTTGAAGCCCTGCCCGTCTCCCTGGTGGGGAAGATCTGGTTGGATTAAGGCTCCACCCGAGCAACTCTCTGGATCTTCAGGACTAACCCTGCTTTGTTGAGCACTCAATCAAGGCAGAGCTGGATGAGATCAATGGTGAAATGAAAACCTAGTGGGTCCTCCTGAGAAAGCTTGGAGCATGCACCCCCTCCCCCCAAAAAAAAGAAAAAAAAAGAGAAAAGAATGTATTTTCTTCTATGAGGCATGTTCATTTTATCTCATGGCGATCTACAAAACAAGCCACATGTCAGTTATTGTTGGTACAAGCACAATTCTCACTGTGGGTAAAAAAGAAAAAGTATTTCCAAGCATGCAGGACACAAAACCTACTACAGGCATTTTAATGACACTTTAATTAATCTGCAGGCATCGGTTAAACATGGAATATCTCAAAAGGTGTGTATGTGTGTGGGGGGTAATAACGAAAGTCAGGGTTCAAATCAAAAGATTCTTTCGTACCTGTAGAAGCTATTAAACATAATTATATCCATTTAGAACATCCCCACGCACAAAAATTGGTAAACTAGAGCGAAGGTTGCAAGCACATCTCAGTAATTCAATGCTTAAAAATATATATATATTTTTATATATATATCAAAAGAACGCTATGATTATCATACGAACAAAAACAAATGCAAGTCCATTTAGAGGGAAGACGAGACTTAAAAAAGACCCAGAGAAGCGAGGTGTGGAAAATTACAGTATAGACAAACAATTTGGATTTGGAGACACCAGGTAGTCACTCTGGGAAAGAAAAAAAGCAAAAGTTTAAAAGATTTAAAAGCACATTCCCTCGACCCAGAACCACAGAAATGGAAATGCCTTTATCAGATGTCTGCTGACTGATACAGCATTGATCACCACCAACTAGGATGCCCTCGCTGCACCCTCACTTACACATTCACCTGTCACAAGGCTTGCTGCACAGACACCTCCTTAGGTTCAAAAGAGCCTATTTTTTTAGCATGACACCGACTGTTGCCTCTTTAGCTGAACACTTACATGCAGAAAACCCAAGTTCACCCAAACCAACCACATTCAGCTCAACTCTTGCAAGTGCTTTGCTGAAATCATCTTGCCTAGCTATGGTTGGAGGGGGTCGAGCAGACCCATGGACACACATGGATCTTGGGTCTTTGTTTTGCAAGGACCTCATGGAGGGATTTTAGAATGTCCATCATATGCAGATCCTTGCAGCGCAGACCCACTTCTGGGGTCAAACCTCAGCATGAGTGAGTTCCCCCCAGAGATAGATTCATATAAAGGTACATGGAAAGGTATCTGGAAAGGTTTGCAAGACCAAATGAAGTTCAGTGGTGTGTTTTTGTTTTGTTTGTTTGTTTTTTATCATAAGTCACTCTTAAAGCAATGCTTGGCTGCTAAAAGAGATCTGAAGCTAGGAAGTAGAAGGAAGATCTCCTTTGCCTTACCATCGAGTGGCTCTTGTGGCCCTGGATGTGGCCGCATTGCAGACACTGCCCATCTTGACCTCGGACGGCTCCGGCACCAGTGTGGGTCTGGCTGGCGTCGAGGGGAGTTCGGGAGCGGGGACGTGTCTGTCTCAGCTTATGTTCTATGACCTGGCACAGCCCTGCTTCGGTTTCACTATTCATAACACCAGTATAAAACAAATCAATCCTTCACAAGGAAACCGAGCAGCTCTAGAGGAGTTCCCTGACCTTGCCAAGCACATCTGATGGGATCCATGGCAGCTTTAGAGTCCTCAAGAGAATAAAATAAGGGCTACACTGAATAGTCCTCTGCCAGTACTACCCTCATCAAGCAGTTTTGGGGGCTGTTTGCCTGCTTTGACCAAATTTAGGCAAACCTAGGAAGGGGATTGTTTGACATGTTGGGTTGTGATGGCAAAAGTGGACGAAATGCCTCAGGAAGTCACCTGATGGCCTAAATTCCCATAACAAGTAAGTCCCTATATTCCCTGGCTATAGAGTATGTTACCAGCAGGGAAGAGCTGGGTCCGTTTCTGAATCCCCGTGCTCCTGGACACCAATAGTGTGGAAAGAGAAGCTCCAGAAAATGTGAACAAACCACTGTCTGGCATGAAGTGGAAATGTGCAGCATCAGAGAAGTAAAAGTGAGGGGCCCGTTGCAAGTGTTATAGCAGTTGTGATTGAGATAAGGATAACTCCAAAGGCAGATAAACAGCTGAAGCACTAAGTCATTACAGAAAACTAAAGGGCCTTGGGGGTGGCAAGGCCAAGAGCACACTCAGCTCTGAAACTGTTTTGCAATGCGTGCATCCCTAGCTGGACTCATACCAGAAGTCCAAGTAATGCTATTTGGTAAGCGTTAACTCCGTGACCAGGTACATGATCCAGAATCTACAAGAAAAACAAAGACATGATACAGCTACATAGCCATTTAGACATGGCTTTGGTAAACAGAGCTGGTATAATACTCACAGCCGCCTGGGGCATGGGCTACGTCTCCTCCCTCCACCCACCTGCACATTGGACAACTTGTACAGCTCCTGAACGTAACCCCATGAGAGCCCCAGCAATTAATCTGGTCCCCCCTGCCTCCCTCTTTCCTCAAATCAAAATGTTTGGCTATGCTTGTGAAGGTAGTTGGGCTATCAACCAAGGTCAACTGCAAATGAAAAGTCAGGTGGATGTCCCCGCTCCGAAGCCTGTTGGCAACGTGCAGAGGTTTTCCATAGGGCTGGCAAAGAGCGGCCGTGCCAATGTGGGCACCTGGGTGTGGGAAGAACGCTGGCAGGGCGATGAACTCATGCAGGTGGAGCTCTGTCACCACCTCCCAAAGGAATCCGAGGTGAGTCCACGGCACAGCTGCTGCCTTGTGCAACCGCGCGGAGGAAGGATCAGGCGCTGGAGCTGGGCCCCTGCTCTACAAGCCCAAGTCAACGGCACCGGGAGAAACGAGAGCCCTTTCCATGTAAGCAAACTGATCTGGCTGATATCAAATGACTCATTAATAGCTTGCAAAACTTAAGTAGACCATAGTGTGACTCTCTAGGAGTGGGAACTTCTCAGCTGGAAAGGAGGATTTGATACGTGCCAAACGCTCACCGCGGGCCCAACCATTGTTAGCCAAAGCAGAGCTGCCTTTAAATATGCTTGCAAAAAACTACAAATTGCACCCCTTTTGAGTCCGAAAAATTCAAACTGCTTTCCAAAGAAAAGGACACAGGGATGAGCTGGAGCTGCACTTGCTCAACAGTTTACTCCAGTGCCTGCGTTGCAGGGCAGGACAGCTGAAGAGAAAATCTAGCAATTTCTATGTTAGACTAATACATTTACTGAAAATGGCCATGTTGGCTCAGCATGACCTAAGCTGTACGGACGACATGCAGAGTGTTTGGTCCCTGCACATAATTTACTTTCAAGAGTGGTATTAAGGTTGCTCCTATAAACCCAAATCAGCCCTGTTGTATCCTCTGTCAAAGAGCAGCTACAACAACACAGGCACCTGCTCCAAAAAGCTCGTACCACAAATATGGAGAATATTTGAAAAATCTGCCTATGAGGACAAAGGGAGAAAGCTGATGAAGAAACCTTAACAATAGTCCCACAGCAGATGTGAGACATGCTCCTCCCAAGTCTAAAAGCTGAAGGATTTTTGCAAAACAGAGTCTTTATAATTAGAGTAGAGTGAGTAAAAAGCATCTGTGAAGAAGCTAAGTGGATGGACTACAGCAGCTGCTTGAGGGCTCATGAATTTGCCATGGTTTCTATGAAACTTCGAGGTACAAGTAAACACCCCAGATAGGCTACAGGTGTGACATCTGAAGTCTACTTTCAGAGCATGCAAAAGATTTTTCTGTATTGCAAATTGTCCACCAGGCCAGAGCACATCCAGATGATTCTGCTGTTGGTTCAGGTCAGGAATTTGCATTGGCTGCAGTCAAATTCCCTTCACATCACCTCATGTATTAGATACCTGGGTCATTTTCAATGTGCCTTGGGATCTCCAAAGCACAAAACTGCTGGACATACTTGCTTTGGGAAATCTGTCTTGGGAAGCCCAAAGCAACTCTGAAAAAGAAAAAAGGCTGCATTTAACCAGGAACACCAGGAGGACATGTCCAAGGACTATCGATCTTCCTGAGCTATGACGCTGCAGATACAACTCTTTGGGAAGTGGTGGCACTAAGAGTTGATGGCACTGCAGCTAGTGACATCGCATCACACTTTTCATGATGGATCCAGTAAGCAAATGACAGGCTTCAACATCCCCACGACACAAGTTGTCAAAGACCCGCTGGCTTAGGACGGAATCGACAGGCAATATTTTTTAATTTATAAAATTCCTCCTTGTGACAGATTGTTAAATCTCAACCTTAAACTCTCCTTTCCCCCAATTTAGCTTTGTATGCATTTTTTTTAAGCTTCTCTTTCTTTCATCTTTTAGCATAGGCCATAAACACATGAGTTTCTGCCTGTTCTTTTGATCCATTTGCTGGTCTTTATGGAAATGCTCATGCTGAGAAGAGGGTATTGATGTATTTATTCTTTAGAAACATCTTTAGACTTGTGATTTATGAAAAAAAAAAAGGAGAAAAAAAAGCTTCTCTCTCTTCTAGGTTTAGTTGACGCTTATGTTTTCATAAAATGGGTCAAAAATGTGGTGCAATGATATTCCCACAAATATTAGCCAGTAGTGAGCTCAAGAGCAATTTTTTTCTGGGCTACTGAATGCAAAATCAGCTCCCAGTTTGAGCAGTGCACGTGGCCATCACCCAACCACTGGATTTTTTGCAGCCACCGTGTGAAAAGTCCATGTTGAAGACATCTCTGGAGGGAAGAAAGGAGAACGCCAAGGTCCCAAGAGGACCAAAGAGTTTGAAGTCCCCAGGAAAAACCCTCTTTAAGTACGACAGCTCATACCATCCCTGGGTGTCGTACAGTGGACACGCAAACCCCATCCAAAACGTCATCGCTGGCAACCAAAACATTTCACGTCCGACCTCTTCTGCTTGCGCTGTCCAGGTCTGAGGCATGGACTCGTCTTAAATCTCCCGTTACAGCATCCTCCGCCTGCAGCTTAATAGCAGCTTTATGCTTTTTAGGTTACGACTGATTTGAGATTCCCCAGAATAAAGAGCGACTTCCCTCAATGGGATGACTGACAAGACGGTGAAGAGAAGGTTTATTCAGCGCATTATCTAATTCATGCGGCAGCGAAGGAAACTCATCTACTCGGAGCCTTAAACTTCTAAAGGAAACTGCTATGATCTCAAAGAGATTGGCCATAAAACTATTTGTATTGAAAACTTAGCCAGCGTGCCTTTAGTGCACTTCGTTCATTAACATTCTTTCTGGCAAGGTTTCCATATCTCCGCGTTCATTTTATACTTTAATTTGGTTAGTAGGTCTTTGTTTAATCGTCCTATTGAAAGGAGAACAAAGACGGTTTAGGTGATACAGTGAAGTAATACACTATATTTTATCTCTTGGAAAGCCCAGACAAAGTCAGGAGGCTCTGATACCCTCCGAGCCTTTCTCTTCTTCCAGGACGTTTGGAATCACAAATCAGCCGAGGAGCATAAAGATCCTCACTGTACTTGGCCACGGACACCTTTGGAGGAGAAACACCTTGTCAGCAGGAGAAACTGGGGAGAAATTCGGCTTTTGAGCATGGCAGGCGCCTCCAAAGGAAGATTATCTTGGTAAAAATGCATTGTCGCTACTCCCACTGCTGCATTTCTATCCATCCCCCTGCACCAAAATCAGTAGTCAGGACAGAACCTCCGATTTCCAGGCTTTTTGCTTAAGATCTTCATGCAAAGATCAGATTTTGCTGGGCTCGGAGGTTTGGGATATTGGTTAATTTGCAGCAAGAAACCAGTATTTCAGTTTCTCCTGCTAATCTGCAGACATAGGCTGCAGGATAAAAACAAAATAGGACAAAAAAGGGCCTTGTTTCATAAAGATATTGCTGCTCCCTATGTCGCAGCTGGCCGAGGAGTGCGGAGGGCAGCTCCTGTGCTGGTGCAAACCGACACAGCCCCAACTGCCTCCAGATAAAAATCTGGCCCTGCAGTACAGGCAGGATCCAACAAGCTTTTCTCACGGAGTAACTTTGACATCGTTTTCTTTAATATTCACTATTAATATTCGCTGCACGGCTGGCGTCTGTGCTGCATTGGGAAACTGCAAAGGGCTAGGGAAGAAACAGCACTTGACTTGATACAGGTGTCACGGGCAGACGGCAAGATTTGCTTCCCCCCGAAATATTGTAACTCTTGAAATCCTGAGATTTTAACTCTTTCTATTAATGAACTTCACACTAATGGTGCAAACAGATGCCTTGCAGGAGCAGAGGTTGCAAAAAGCTTTCCTCTTTGATAAAGCTGCCCCCCAATTTTATGATACTCCTTCATAAAAATGAGCAAAGAGAGAAACCTTTCAAACTCCTCAATTTCTCTCCTTTGGTATAAAAAAAAAAGGCTGCTGGTTGTGACAGCAGCTATGGGCCCAAAATAATCTACTTTGCAGACCCCAAAACGGTCAGATACAAAACAAAGCTGCCAGCAAAGGATCCAGCCCATGCGAGGGGTATCTCACAGTGGCCCCGTGGTGGCAATAACTATTTTTGGAAGTCGATTATTCTTTTTTTGCCATTGATCCCTGCTGTCTCCCGGGCTCAGTGAAAGGGGAGTCAGGCTCTTCACGGCTGCTGAGCGAGGCCGGCCTCGAACTCATGACCCGGAGGTGAAAGGCTCCTTCTCCAGTTACTAATCCCGGGAGCCACACAACCCTCCTGAAAATGATTCTTTGGTTTTATTACCGCCAAGGTCATTTATAAAATCAGAAAATGAGGGCAAGGAAACCCGTGCAGCTGCCACAGTGGGCAAGTGTTTGCAGGAACACCTGAAACGTACCCGAAACGGAGCGAGTTGCACGTCCCCGAAACGGCGTCGCATCTTGAATAATTCAATCAATTAAATGTGAGAAGTTTTGATTAACTCAGCAGAGGAGGAAATGGATAAACAACTTACCAAAAGCCAGTTCTTTTTTATTGCAAGGATTGAAGGCTGTATATTTTGCATGTGTGCACGTTACAGACAGAAAAAAGGAGACGCAGCTTTGAAACATTCAAACAATTCAAACCAAAAACTTAAACCCCAAAACTGTCCTCACCAATGTGCTGGAGGGTAATTAGTAGGGACAGAATATAAATTGAATACAGAAAGGTAAGAACTCACTTTTAATAAACCAATTTCATCCACATCGCCACTGATTTGCAATTTAGCAGCGCTATCAGCAAAGCTTCATTTCCCTAACTAGTAGGCTGGTAATTTTAAAAACCTGACTAATTCATTCTCATTAATATCCATTTAGATGCATTTAAAAAGTAACTTCTAATCTCTGTGTAGCTGGTAAAAGGGTTTGTGTTCCAAACCTCAGACATCCGTTGCTGTGCAGTCAAAAGCAGGAATATCCCCAAATGAGATGATGAAGCCTAAAGAAAAAAGCTTCAGAAACAAAGTGAAGCATTTCAAACTTATTTTTATGTCTTGTTTAGCTCAAGGATTCACTGCATTTACGCTAGCTAATACTGTCATAGGTATTTTAGTGTGTGAGGTGGCCTGCAATGTTCCTCCCTCATTTAAAAGGGGATAAAATTTTGCAATTCCCTCGGCCGATCTTTACAAGTCGATGCACAAAAAGGAGCACTGGCTATTCCCACCTTGTCGGCCTCCTGCTTCTCTTTTGGCCAAAAAAGAAGAAAAACCCTGAGCCTAAACTGGAAAATTCACTTTTTGAGAAGTTTTGCATGCGTTTAATGATGTGACCTGGTTGATGCTGGTTGACTTCTGTGTGCACCAGAGCAGACTGAGCTGAGCCACACGACAAACATCTGCCTCACGGGCTCCTAAGAGCTGCCAGGTTTGAATTCTCCAAGAAACCCACAAAAAATCCTCCAGGCCTAAAAAAATAATTAAAAAAAAAGTCCTTTATAAATATCAGGTATTTACACATGTGAAAATCTTTCTTTGTTTTTAATGTGAAGTGTTTTTACACACCGATGAAATGTACAAGCAGTGACGAGATACATTGACACGGACTGAAAAACAAAACAAAACCAAACCAAAGTATAAAATATATTACAGGTCTACCGAAATAAATTCACACGGAAGAAAACCAAAACAAAACTGACACAATAGAAACCTTTTCTGTTTAAAAAATAGAAGATATATCACAAAAGCTTGAACATGTTTATTTTATGTTAGTACTAAAAATCAAGGAAAAAAGCTTCATATATTCTTGTCACAAAAATATTTACCAGCCACTTTTTTTATTTAACCCCCTGCGCTATGAATCTGGCTCAGCAGCAGAGGCTGCATCCAGACAAGAACCACCACAGAAGGTCTCCTCGGTTTACGACTTACTGCCATTTACATTTTCCTCTCCTCTTAGCACCTTGCAAAGGTTCAAGAGGGCTTAGGAATAAATCAGAAAAAAAAAAAAAGGAAGGAATAGAACGGGTATCTGTATTTACAACATTCATCTTGGCTGCTGCCGAGCCACGGGAAGGGAGCGGCACCGTTCACTGGGGAGCTCTTCGCGTCACGCGGTTCAAACGTCTGTCGGTCCAAAGGTACCAAAACCCGACCCGTTGGCCCCTGTTGTCAGGGAAAAGGCAGCAGTTGGAAGCGGGATCCTGTTCCTGGCAGCGCCAGGGGTCTCCCGCTCCGTGCCGCTCGATGCCGGGTGGCGAGCGGTGCCTCCGCGCCGGCGTCGGGGCAGACGCGCAGGGCGACCCTCCGGCGCGAGACGCCCTCAGTGCGCTCG
>JAVCKT010021495.1:0-10215 GCA_032273925.1 Rhynchotus rufescens
ATAATCTCATTTCCTGAGAATCAAAACGCTGGAAATTTAAGCTTCCTAGAGTGTTAATTGCGGCCCTGCTCCATTGCTAATCAAAAAATTGGATGTTTTGCATGAAAATGCGGCTCTAATTAATTCTCAGTCATAAAGCACCCCGGTTTTAATAACCCCTTCTTGATTGGATAGCCTTTGAAGAGACAGTGCAGCTAATCCGCTAAAGCAGAAAAAACACACACCGAGGAAATAATAAGTGAGCTCACAGGGGCTGAACTAGGTGATCACGTTAATACTGGCATAAAAAAGGGAGCCCAAGTCTCCCCGCTTGCCCCCGACGCCACCGCGATCCTTTGCATGGCGGGGAGGACGAGCAGCTGGGCAGCACACGGCTCCAGGCATCAAATACCGTCCCCTCCTTCACGTAAGTGACTCCGGCGACTTCAAGGGCTTCTTCCCAAAGCGGGTTTGGAAGCGGATCCATCCCCGGGTTGTGGTTGTCTCCTTCAATACGGCGGGAATTGCCCCGTGGCCACCGCTGCTGTGCGGCGCCTCCGATGACAGCGCGCTACGGGCCGCGTTTCCAGGAGGTGCAGAACTGAGCTGTGACTCTCCGAAGCATCAAGGTTGGATTTCGTCACACGCCAGCCCAGCTGGATCCCCCCAAGAGCCCTTTGGTGAATCCAAATGGAACGAGGCACCGACAAACAACCTCATTTTCCTTGGACCTGCCCTTATACCTTGTCAGCTCAGGGACCATCTGCTGCCACACTGTGTCTCAACATTGGCACATTCTCAATTAACGGAGCTCCTCTTGGATTGAAGTAATTACTTCAAGCCTTACGAGTCAGGAATTGCCAGCCTTGGACCAAGGATGGTCAAACAGCTCACAAACATGAAGCCCAAAGTCCAAACTTACCCCTGAACCACTCAGGCAAGGACCAAACCTCCACCAAGATCCTCTGCAATTCAGAAGATGGATGTGGTCAATGTTAAGAGATGTAGAGATAATAAAAGTGTTGCTACATGTCATAGTTGTCAAAAAAAACTTACATAAAACAAACACAGCTGAGCTGCTAGCCATTTTAAATATATTTGACTTTATATAATAGATATAAGTTTATATAAATGCTCAACTAAATACATCAAGGGGGAAGTTAAACTTTAGAAGTGTCTTCAAAATTTTCAAAGCACCTCTGAGAAACTCATACTTAAGGACACTGAAGCAAAGGGAATTTACTCCCAATTTTCAGGAATTTAAACAACAAGAAGCATATGCCTCCAGGAGCATGTTCGGGGTGGAAACTGGAAAATAACTGGATAAAAGAAAGAAATATGGAGGGCACATTTTCTAAAATATTGAAGGCACAAGGATGATAGAGAAGGCCCTCTGAGGGCCTTGGCTGATAAGCCCAGCCGAGGCCATGGTTCCTGCTGGGATGTGAATTCCCTGTGGCCGTGGGCCTCTTAAACACCACCAGATGAAGGAGGCCCTGTCCGGTGGCACCTCCAATGGAAAGAACAGGAAAGACCACAAGGAAAGATCAGATGAGCTCGGGCCTGGAACATCTGCCCTGTGAGCAAAGGCTGAGGGAGCTGGGCCTGTTCAGCCTGGAGAAGAGAAGGCTGAGGGGGGACCTGGTCAGTGTCTATAGATACCTCAAGGGAGGCAGCGAGGAGGAGGGGGCCGGCCTCTTTTCAGTGGTGGCCACGGATGGAAGTAGAGGAAACTGCCCTGGATGACCCTACATGTGCAGGGGGGCTCGACTAGATGACCTCTGGAGGTCCCTTCCAACTTTAAGGATTCTATGATTCTATGAAAGCTTCACATTTCCAAGTACTGTGTCATGGCTCATACAGGAGCAGCGTTAAGAGTCAACCAGGCTTCAGTCACTGCACTGCTGATGCAGAGAAATTGCTTCAAAAATATTACCCTATTGTTTAAGGCAATATCACATCATTATTTATGTAGATGGTATAAAGAAAACCATATCGGAGCAAATGGCAGGAGGGCTCTTAAGAAGGAAAATGTAAATGTTCTTGAAAAAAGAAAAAAATTACAAGTTCAACAGCAATTGTTTTGTTTTGCCACCTCCTACACCATCCTTCCGACCACAACCCAGGCATCGCCCTGACGTCAGCCCAAAAGGAGATACAACTTGTGCGTCCAGCTTGGAGGGGAAAAACCACAAGGTATCAGTCATTCTGCACCAATTTCAGTAGAAAAGTCCCAAGAATTAATCCTTCCCCCTCTAAATGACCTGCAACAGGGCCCTTTTCCCCATGGAGGGTAACGTGTGCCTTATCCACCGCACTATTTCAGTCCAAAAGGAAGAGGTTAATGACAAAGCATCGCTTGATCTCCAGACGTTTTAAAGCTATTCAAATTAAATTCTGCTTTCAAGAAGTTGGCATGAGCCAAACTTCTGGGTTTTTTCTTCTAAAAACACATATGTTTCTTTGAAGATCTTTTCAGGAAAAGATTCCCTAACAAGGCACCCTCCCCTGCTGCCACTGAAGAATCATCCCTGTGGACTGGGCTGTTGGGAAGCGCAAGCGGCCGAGCGGGTCTCGTGCTGCCTTCCGGATGGCTCAGGGAACAATTAAACTGCATTTTCCTTCAAAAGGGGTTAAAAAAGGAAAAAAAAAAAGCTCAAAATGCAGATCTTGCTGTGGCCTGGGATTCAGGAAGATTAATGAGCTACCTAAAAGGGAGCAGCTGCTCCTAACAGGAAGAGACAGCAGCCCATTTTTAACATAAGTTCAAAGGGAAACTTTTCTTGATGGTGAAACGGCGAAGATTTCTTTGCAAAGTCATCTCATCTATTGTCCCCACGGACTCCCTACATGGATTTTTTTTTTTTTTGGTTACTTATTGCATCACGTTTGAGCTCTTCCCATTCATCCCTAAAGGGTGATATTATCTTGTCCCTGTGCTCCCTAATTCCTCGTCTCGTCCTTCACTCCTTTGTGCCTCCTAGTCCTGGCTTTGGCACTGGCCTGATCCATGAGGTCAATCTTGGCTCAGTAAGGAGCCAGTCTGGAGTGATATCCAGGAGTGCCCACTGGGAACAAGGTCTAGATCCAGAACAGGGAGACTTGCTTTAAAATATATCCTGAATTCAGTGCAACAATAAGGGAAATGGCATCACTCTCCCCAGAAATGAGTGCAATGAGTAGCACTGTTCTCTACCATGCACCTTCTAAAGCTACAAAGGCAACTGGGCAAATCCAGCTGTGGAGGCAGCTGCAAGCAACAGAATCCAATGGGAGTAATCCCTTGCTAAGGCAGGTCTAGCAGGCTCCCCAGTGGCCCCTTCGTTAGGCTGAACTTCTAAATGTCCTCAAGAGCTTCTCAGTTCTTGGCTTGGGATCCAGTCACCCCCGTGTGGCTTGTGGAACAGAGCTACTGGTTCTGCGGAAGTGACTACTCAAGTCCTACAGCCCACTGGTATGAGAAAACGACTGTGGAAAATGTAAAAGATCCTCAATTAAAAGCTAGCACAAAATTAATATGAGAAAGATTTCAAAGAGAAGTTCTGCCCTTGCCCATCCCTCCAGTATTTGAAGAATCCTTATCTTTTCCCTTGTTTGACTGGCACCAAAGGATTATTTGGAAACAAAAGCATTACATAGGAAAGAATTATTCTTGCTAAATGTTACCATGAAACAACCACTATAAACCAGCAAGTCACCAACTTCTCAAATTCACCATTTTCAAACAATATATCCCTTCCTATTTCAGTGCTGCACAAAAATTTCATCACTTAATCCATGGAAGAGACATTCAGCCCTTCAAATGAGATGACTGAGCTGAGATGGCAAAACAATCCAGCAAAAGTACCACATGTGACATCCACACGTAAAAAGAAATTGCAAATAAGGAAGCAGACAGACAAATACAGTTGTAAGCACCCAAAAGCCATGCTGAAGGTGAGCTCGCTTTCATTTAACTCTTGTGAGTATCTTTTAAGGCCTGGATCTTTTCCTGGAAGTTCAGAGGGAACAGAAATAAGTTAGGCTTCTCTACAGTATAACAGGAATAAATGAACACAGATTACAATGACATTTAGACAGTCTGTGTGGCAACTTAGAAGGGTCTCTACACTTCAGCACAGCATGGACAGCACACGCAGCTCGTGCAGAAGAGAATTAGCCCAACTAACACACTGTCAGTTCCCCCACCTTGCAGCTCTCCGCTTCTGCTGTAGAGCTCCCTTCTCTGCTCCCGCAAATAGGCGCTCATGCTAATAGCGTGGGAGGAGGACTCAAACCTGTAAAGGAAAAAACACATTTTCAGTCAATCAGCTGTACGAGTGTCTTTCTTGGGATCCCAGCTATCTCTAAAAAAGCAGAGCTTCCCTGCATACTGGAGGCATTTCAGATTGTAGCTCAACTTTCCTGTAGAGCTCCATCATTGATGTGCCCTGTTCTGTCACCTGGGACCAGGGCAGCCCTACACACAGGCTCCTGAGCATCGGTGGCCTAAACCTGCTAAAATCTCACCCAAAAGCCATAAACTAAGGTTTTCTCAATGGTTAGCTGGCATATCAACGTAGCCACTGATGAAAAATTGATGTCTTCCTGGAGCCCAAGGAACGAGAAAACATTGATTGCTTATTCTGTGGCTCCAACCCTCCACGAGCAGTAACTCAAGACAAATATTTTCCATCTACGTAACGTAGTAAATATGATTTTGGGCATCGCTAGAAAAAGGTCCCAGGTTTTGGGTTCTCCCAGGGTCTCTGCTCTGGGCCAGCTGTGACCAGAGTTGGTTGAAGCCAGGACTGGGGAGGAGGAAACCCATCATAGACATGACGCCGGTGGGGAGGACCTCAGGGTGCTGATGCTTTGCCAGACACCCTTTCTGCTGAGGACTGACTCCTTTCAGCCTTAGCATCCACTGACAGGGACACTGAGCGTCACAACAGAGAAGAAGATAGAGGTATTAGCAAGATTTCTTTTTTTTTAAGGGTACTATTATTAATGAGGCTTTTCTGTATTAAGCTGGACTATGTGCATTAGTGTTATTGCAACTAGACTAATAACAATCTATCAAAACGTAACACATAGTTAACACTTTAATTAATCTAACAATAAATTCCTGGCTCTGTGTTTATGAGGCGCTGCCTTTAGCCCACAGCAAGACATTAAATGCAGTGTTATCACCATGGCCCAAAGATCTCCAGGGATCTTCTCCATCTCTTCCCAGAGATCCAAAACAGAAACTTGAGGTCAAGGCAAAGCACAACAATACACCCAGGGCTCCTCCCACAGCCATCAATGTTATTTTAGCAGAGTGATTCCAATTATTCCTTGGATTCACTGTATGGACATTTGTTGCTGGATCTCCTCCTGTTCATCTCATTCTGCCAACCATCCACTTCACTCCTTCACCTTCCCCTCCTCTGCTCTTGCAGCAAGTTCCTATTTCCATTAACTCCTCTATTCATGTAACCCCTTCCTTTCCTTGTGCTGATCCCCTGACAAGAAGACCTATTTTTAACGTGTAACTACAATAATTAACGCCAAGAAGGAGACTAATGAGCTGAGTGTTCAGCATCTGCTCATACAATCCACTCCTTTCCCACCCGAGCCTGACTTCCACCTTGCAAACCCAACCTAAACACACACAGTGTGAAACAATTCAGCATGTCAGGCCTCTTTCTTCGAGAATTACGCTCATTTTAAAGACAGGAAAATGACGATTCAACATTTCTTCCAAAATCTAGTCTTTTCCCAAGTCTCTTGCTACTGATCTCTGGACAACTAGACACAATTAAGGATCCTGACTCTTCCTGCTGCTCACGCTCCTCCGTGCAAGCCCCAAACCAGCAGCAGGGCTTGGTATCTATAGAATTAGCTTCAAACAGGTTGCCCCAGGACAAGCACCTTCCATGAATCCAGGAGCAAAACAGCAGGTGCAGCCCTGCCCTAAGAGACCTCGGCAGCGAGGGTCCGAAATGCAGAGAGGCTGATGACAAGTGGATGGTGCCTCCGATCCAGACGGCGCTAACGGAAAGGAAAGGAAAACCAGGCGAGAAAAACAGGGGAGATAGGAGAGGAGACAGGAATAACGCTCCATCAAACACGTACATCCCTCGGTGGACGGGGAAATTCCATTTCAACAGAGATTTGCCGCGATAGGGTGACAGCTGACAGAAGACAGATAACCGAGGGATCCCAATAAGTGCTGCTGTCACGGAGGTGGCGGCAACGAGTCGGTGACGAGGCCAGCAGTGGTTAAGGGACACGGTTTTCCCTACGAGGTGAGGCACCTTCGCTTTAAACAATTATACCTGTCTTGGCTGTCTGCTGACAAACTAATATACAGGCTGAAATTGCAGGGGGTGAAAGAACATCCTTGGGCCTCCGTTGCAAACAGCCCAAATACATGGGAAAAACAGACCCAGTGACAAAAGGTGAGCAGCTCTGCTTTGCTGCAGTCATGCCGGAGCGAATTCATGGAACGCAATTCCCAAGCCATGGGAGGGATAATAAAGGGATGGAGGGAATAACCAGGGGTTCCTGGGGGTCGGGAGACATCTCGGGAATCCTCTCTATCACATTTAACCTTCTAATAACAGAGGGTGATAACAGGGAGTTAATCCATTGAGAGAGGGAAGCACAAGAGGTTTTGACAGCACTCAACGATGCTCCTCACTCTTGCACGTCGGATTAGCTCCCCAAACCTCTGCTGTGCCCACCTGGCCTCATCCTTTCCCTTGCACTCCCCTCCCAACCACTTAATTCCTTCCACTTTGAACTCCGTTAGCACTCCAAATTAAAGGCACTGCTGATAGGATTAGCAGCTTAGTCTATCTGGCGATTATACAGTTATCTTAATTCTCTTTGTCCAGCCCTCTTTATCATCCTCTTTACTAGGACTTGATTTTAACTCGGACAAAGACAGGCATAAAGTATCACAGCATACATTATAGGAGCTGCTATAAGGGGATCCCAGCCCTGAAAAGAGGCATGGAGAGAGCTACATGCTAAAGAACATGGATAAATCCTTAACAGGGATCTTCCTGAGGCTTCAGCTTTGGGCATTACGTCTTCCTCAAAGTTTGTCCCATGCCCACACTGCAAAACTGCTGTTAGCAGCCAGTGTTGTCCAGTGCTCCAGGTTGCAGAGCCGGCCTAAGCTTGGTTTTAGCACCATGCCAGCACTTACTTGAACAGGGAGTTCTTAGGCCTCTGTGGTTTCTTCTTTGCAAAGAAGGCTGCAAATTCCCTCCCGGAGCTGGCGTAGCTGAGCTGGGCAGACGGCTCCGAGGCCGCACGCGTGTTCTTCATATCCAGGTATTCTGTCAGCAGCATCTGCAAACAGAAGGAGAGGAAGGCAAAGCTTGAAATAAAAGTGTCGTCACACAGTGCAAACACCAAGATCTTTGTGTCCTCCAGAGGGCTGAAGACTAGAAAAGTAATAAAAGATCTTCCAGGTTTGTAATTAGCACCGAAGCCCAAGCTTCACTTTCAGAGATGAGATCCAAGTTGCCTATATGTCACCAACGGGGTAAAAACACTTCTCATGTTAATAGACAGATTCAGGCTGCCCCAAAACGCTGCTGGCCCCGAGAGCATCTTGCAAAGATTCCTCACTGCTCTCAAAGCTGCTCCTGCCCTCAACAGCAGCAACAACATAGTGGGTAGCTGGCCACCCTTTATAGCCTATAGATTACATACTGCAAGTCTTAAAAATGCAAAGGTTACCAAGCTTGCTAAGCTGAGCTGGCATAAGTGATGTCTTTTAAACAACTCTGCAGTGCAGAAACAGACTCCAAGTCATTCATTTTTATCTTGAGAGGCAATGAAATTAGAAAGAAACCCCTTAAAAAGGAATTTTGTTAATGCATTTAGAAATTCAACGTTTATTCTCATAAAATCTTACCTATGAGGAGGGTGTTATTATTGTATTCAACTCTAACAACGAGTTAGAATTCATCAAGGCTGTGCCGTAAACAAATTACATAGGAATAAATATCCGAGTAAATGACCTAACATCCCTAATCAGAAACACTTCAGGACAGCTTGGAAAAAATACGAACACAAAACAACCTGATTTCAACTCCTAAGAAGCCCTCAATTAAAACTTTACCTGAGCCCAAGCTTCTTAAATGTGCCCTTATTGGCAAGGGTCAAAACAACCACAGTGTTGATTCTTAACAGTAATTTACCAATTATGTTTGTGTTCCCATACTGGCATTTTGTGTCACCTACCCAAACTAACAACCCTAAAATCAAAGTCAGTGGAAACTGCACCCACTCAGATCTTGCACTGCTGTCCTGCAGCACTTCCTCAGAACAAGGTCCTTACCTGCACGAGCAGAAGTGACCCACGATGACGTATGACCAAGAGAGAGAAGTTAAGGGAGAGGTCCTCGGTGCACAACCTATTTGCCCTCCAACCACAGCAAAACTCTTAAGCTTCTTAAGGGACACTGTTAAATTTTGTAGGACAGGCTTAAAATCTCACTAGCGTCTGCCTGAAAAGATATCTTGAAGTTTTAGTGTCTCTTTAGTTCCTGAGGCTCTGTTTCTGGCATCCAGTGTCACGGACTACAAGTTCTTTGGTCAAGATGCCCATCTGCTCTGCTCTCAGTCCTTCCACTGGATTTTAATAAGCATCCTAATTCAGCAGTGGAAGTTGTGGCCTGGCCACATCCTTATTAAAAGCCACAGCAACCTAGAACTTCAAAATCCACTTAAAAGTAAAGACTAACCAGGCATTTTTCTGCCTACCAAAGCAAAAAGGAGCTTTCCTTAACAGTAAACGTAAAGGATTTCATGATTTGGTCCTGTAACATTTTAG
This sequence comes from Rhynchotus rufescens, assembly GCA_032273925.1. Taxonomy (NCBI): domain Eukaryota; kingdom Metazoa; phylum Chordata; class Aves; order Tinamiformes; family Tinamidae; genus Rhynchotus; species Rhynchotus rufescens. The sequence goes on from JAVCKT010021495.1 coordinate 8,798, forward strand.
GGGCAGTTGCTCAGCCATCAATCAAACCTTGTTAGACATTAATCCCATGCACGAAGGGCAAGATTTATGAGTGACTGCAAAGTCTGCAACATCCCATTCATCTCTAACGAGGCCTTTTGCCCTTCTGTTCAGTGGTTAAATCCTGCCATCCATGTCATACATTCACATCAATGTGAAGCGAAGCAAGCTGCACATCAAGCTCTCTCCACCCAGGAAGCAAAATTAAGATTAAATGTTTTATTAAAAAGGCAATATTTATACATGTGGAGGCCTAACTAAATCCTCAGGTTTTAAAAGGTCACATGAATACGTGCAGTGTGGCTCCCATGCTGACCTGCTAAGAGCTCTCCACACACCGTGGTAGCTCTGAACCACCGTGAGACAGGAGCAAATTGGACCCAACTTGAACATCTCTCTGCTGCTCGCACTCGCTGCCACTCTCCAAATCACTGTTCTCATTTCTTGGTCGAGTCCCATGAGAAGTCGCGTGACTCACGTTGTTGTCTCCTGCTCAAGTCTGACCGATGAGTGAAATGGGGACAATAAAACATGCCCGGCCACAGGGTGACAGCTCAATTCATTCTGCCTCTTCTGAGGTTTGGAGAGCGGAGGCCTGAGCTTGGAAAATGCTCCATGCCATCAGTTAAAAGATGTTTCACATCTTCACGGATTCTCCATTAAGATGGATGCTGTGGGGTGAATTACTTGCTGCACTAGAAAAATGACACTGTTTCAAAACCTAGGATCTCTTCTTCAAATACTACCATTCTGCCATTAATTCTTTTTTGAGACAATTCTACCTCAAGGTGGCTGCCTTGAGCAGCGATAGGACCTCAAGCAAAACAGATGTGTTAGCTAAGCAGGTCCCGAGACATTTATGGCAAAAACAACCATCTGAATTTTGATATGTTCTGGAAGATAATTCACAAAATTCTTCTTATATCCAACAACCGTGAAGTGACAACTGAATGCTTGAACACTGACGCATCCCAATGAGAACTTGGGAAACTACTGAGCAGCAGCTACAAACAACTCCAGAGCTACATGAAACATATACACATCTTTTTTGAAACCTGTCCAAAAAACTATCAATGTCATAATGTTGATTTTCAGTGAATGTTCAGAGTTTTGTGAGTTCCAAAACCTGGGAGAGGTTTTGAGGAGAAGTACCTGGGGAGGAACAACCCCAGGCACCAGCACAGATCTGGGGCTGACCTGCTGGAGAGCAACTCCATGCTCTTCATGGAAAGTGGGGAGTGCTGGTGGACACCAGGTTAACCATGAGGCAGCAGAGCCCTCGTGGCCAAGGAGGCCAATGGGCTCCTGGCTGCATCAGGAGGCCGTTGGCAGCAGGGCAGGGAGGGGATCCTGCCCCTCTGCTCAGCTCTGGGGAGGCCAAACCTGGAGCACTGGGGGCA